>APFE031001135.1:142574-270428 GCA_000404065.3 Pinus taeda | reverse complement strand
AATCGGTGCAATTTGTCACAGTTATATATATATATATATATATTTATCAGTCCGGTTGTAACCAGATCGCAGGCTCAACATGACATCCGCAGCCTGCTTTCAATACGATGAACATGTGCACATATGTTCAGACCTCTTCTTGTCCGCCCTGAAGGTAATTCCTGTGCGAGCCAGCACTTATACACAGTTTTTAGTTCATGGTTAATGAATCCTCGGAATTTCAATTCCGCCCCACTAATACAGTTCTGCTTTAAATAAACACAGAAAACCACGATTCTGCTTAACCAAGACTAGACACAAGTTTTATGGCATATACATTTCATCAATTCACCCATACACACAAAACGCCAACTGGGATTAACACACAGTAAATTCCTCTGAACCTCTTCTTTGATCCTCCATGATCATCTTCTCACTTGCCATGAGTTGCAGTAGCCTCTGCAACAAGCTCTCCTGTCTTGCCGCCACTTACCTCACCAAGCTCTCCTCACTCAGTCTTTTGGTAAGAACTTGGTTCACTGCCTCTGGAACCTCTTTAAGCAATCTCCTTTGCTCACTCTCAGGCTATCTCTTCAACTCACCTTCTCCTTCAGGACACTGCAATTGTCCTCCTTATTCAGCCTTTAGCTGAATGCCAGGTTCAATGCCATCTTCTCCTCTGCAACCATAAACTCTCATCACAAATTTCAAATCAGAAAAAATCATTTCACCTTCTAAGATCTTGCATGATCTTGCTTCATCTCCCACCTGCACGGCATCTCTGTGCTGCAACATTCATCAGTCTCAAATCTGATCTTATCACATGCAATTAAAAAAAACTCATCCTTCAAAGAGAGCTATTCCAGCTCTGATACCAAAAATGATAGCGAGCTAAACCCGCCAAAACCCAGGAACTTTTCCCTCTGCTCATATACAAAGGCATCATCATCATATGCCCAAATCAATTTCAATAATTGGAAAATCACACTATGCAATTTACTGACATGAATTCTTCTGCATCAGATCCTTGGAAAAAAAAATAGTCAAATGTATTCGCTATCTTCAAGATCCTGTCGTCAACATATTTGTCATATGACCAAACAACATCACAACTTTAGCAGGCATCTTACTGCTCTAGAACTCAATAAATAACACATTTGGCAAATCTGGAAGGAATAGCTTGGCTGGCGATCTCTTTCACACAACAAATATGTAAACAGAAATACACTACTTTAAAGACAAATACATATACTCTTTTATATCCACAGTGACGCTCCGAACCCATACATTCAAACGAGCAGATGTTATAACATATGGAACATAATCAGATTGGTATCGTAAATGAGCAATCTCCTACTGATTATACTGAACACGCCGATTCGTCAGTTGAGCACCGCAAGAATTAGGTATGGCATTGTTTTCTCTTTCTCTGCTGCTAAAAAAACTCTATTATGGATCCCGCTCATTCCGGCTTGCCTACGCACTATCTTCCTTACCACAACTCTCTTAACTGCAATTGTTATCGCGCGACCTTTATAGTGTGGTACTGAGTTACGGTGGACAAGCTTTATTATATATATTTCCACAATATGTATATAGCGTTCCTTCGCAGACACATAAAACAACTCCCTGCGCAACCGTGGCTACATATATATATTACAGTCATGTGAAATAATTCACACCAACAGTTTTATACAATCTGGTTATGCCATTAAGCTTCCACCTTATACAGAATGTAACCAAATATTCAAACGGATTAAACATATAATGCACAGAGAATATAACCCTTTACTTACGCCTCTGCACAGTTAGGTCAGCACGGTTCCATGCTTCGGGCCACGCTCTTTCAGAATACGGGCTTTGTCACGCTACGGCTCTTTCAAAATACGGGATTTGTCAACCAACAGTGCCAACGAACTGTCGACACAATCGGTGCAATTTGTCACAGTTATATATATATATATATATATTTATATATATAAGATATATATATTATATATATATATTATATTATAATAATAATATATATTAATATTAGATATATATATATTAATATTTCTTATATATATATTATATATATATATATATATATATATTTATCAGTCCGGTTGTAACCAGATCGCAGGCTCAACATGACATCCGCAGCCCGCTTTCAATACGATGAACATGTGCACATATGTTCAGACCTCTTCTTGTCCGCCCTGAAGGTAATTCCTGTGCGAGCCAGCACTTATACACAGTTTTCAGTTCATGGTTAATGAATCCTCGGAATTTCAATTCCGCCCCACTACTACAGTTCTGCTTTAAATAAACACAGAAAACCACGATTCTACTTAACCAAGACTAGACACAAGTTTTATGGCATATACATTTCATCAATTCGCCCATACACACAAAACGCCAACTGGGATTAACACATAGTCAATTCCTCGGTACATTAACAATACAAAACCAGTTTTATACATATGAAAACTTAGCCAGATATGCCAGGTCGATGGCCTTTTTTTTACAATTGTCCAAAGCTCCCAAGCAGAACTTCTCACACTCACTCCTCACTCTTATTCTCTATTTTTCTCAAAAACTGATTCTGTTTATACAATTTGAAAATATCATTAAATTAAATGCTAAATCCCCTTAGTATCTCAACAATTCCCTAAATCTCTCAACATCCCTAAAAAATAGATTCTCATCCCTAAACTCTTGAAACTGAATCTAATCTTAGGCTTATAATTAATTCTGAAATATTTCAAGGCTAATTTCTCTCTTTTTGTCCAATTATTTGGAAACATTATAGATCCTCACAAAATCTCATAAATATTTACATAAAATTAACAATTTCTCAATAACATGAGACCCCTAGGTTTTAATAAAAATACAAGGTATTTTCCCAAGCTAATGCTCCTGCATCATACCCTCAAGGTAATGGCCTTGTAGAGTCATCAAACAAAAGTCTGGTAAAAGTAATCAAAAAGACTCTAGCTACCATAAGAAGGGTTGGGATTCACATTTGATTTATGCAGTATAGGAAAACATAATTACTCCAAAGAGATCAACTGGAAAATATCCATTTCAATTAGTCTATTGGAAAGATGCAATATTCCCTACCAATTTGGCCTTCCTTGTTTTAAAATTCCTGCAGGATTCAACAGATCAACCTGATGATTTTTCAATAAGAATAAATCAGATTATTGAACTTAATGAAAATAGAGATGAAGTTCAACACAAATTGAAGAAATATGAGAATAAAATGAAGACCCTGTTTGATAGAACAGCCAGGGAAAGGGACTTTAAGGAAGGTGATCTAGCTCTAAGATGGGATTCCAGGAGAGAAGAGAAAGGAAAGCATGGCAAGTTTGACAATCTATGGTTTGGACCTTTAGCAACTGCTGAAGTGAAGGGAAACAACACTTTTGTGCTACAGAATCTTGAGGGGCTATATTCCACTTATCTTGTAAATGGAAGGTTTATCAAACATTATATTCAGTACTAAGAAGTTGAAATAGTTTTGCATTGTAAATACTTCAGTTTTATTTTACTTTTCAATATGTTAGTGTGATTTCTTTTATAGCAAAGACTCCATAGCCCGAGGAGAAGGCACATAGATCTGCAGGTTCTCTTCATTCTACAGGAGAAAGCAATCTCGAGATGGAGCCAACATTGTAGCATTTTTTGGTTTTGATAAGATAGAATAAATATAACAAAAAAGAAATTGAAAAAAACTGTTCAGCTAGGATATGGACATAACAATATTGAATAAAATGTTTTTGAAAATATCTTGATGATGATGTCCATATCAAAGAAAATGTTAGGTTAGATGTCTTAAAAAATCAATACAAAAAGAAAATTTTAGGTTAGAAAGAAAAGAAAACAAATAAACTTTGAAAGTGAGCAAGTCTAAATGCCACTACTATTTTTTCTGCAAAATAATGGTTGTGTGCAGCTTGTCATAAATGCCACAACCCATGACAGTCAAATAGTTTAATCTTGACTACTTCATGCTTTAAACATGATGTTATAATTAGAGAATAAAGATCTGGCCAAACTGTTTAATCTTGGCAGATCAGTAGTTAGATAGAGAATAATAATGTTCTCATTAGTTTAATTTGAGCCCTTGGATGTTATAAGGTTAGAATTAGATAGTTTGTTTTTTTTTAAATAAAAAGAAAGGAAAAGGGTTGCTAGCTTAAATGCACACATTAAGTGAAGAAAAAATGATAGGTTAAGCAAAGGGTCAGTAGAAGAAAGGTTGCAGAAGTATGATGATTGATTGAAAAAAATGTACATTTATCATATTTAGCATATTTTTTTATGTCCATGGGGCAATTACACAAAGAAAATAAAGGTATACAAGATCAATTAATTAACTTCCCTCATCTCCATTCATCCCTATATTTACTAATATCCCCTTTCCACCTTCATACAGTTCATATTCATTCATTTTCCATAAAAGACCCCTTTTCCTAAGGTTAAAACCCTTTTTGCCTAGGAAAAGGGAAAATCCCATGTTAAATCCCCTTTTACCAAAAATCCACAAAAATATGTTTAGCCTAAGTATTGATGTATATATGTGAAAAGAAAATAACTCTTGAAAAAGCGTTATACTTAGTGTATTTCCCCTTTCCGCTCATGTTTCATATTAATGCTAACATATGGTATTAAAACCCTAAAAGTTCCCTTTCTCGTATATTATTAACTTCCTTTACTAAATATCGTGAAACCATAAGTTTTATTATAAAACTATGTATTCCATAACATATCGGTCGATCGCAAACTTTTCAATGTGCATGCACTCTCCTTTGCATTGCAATATGCGATGCGTTATGGACCCGAACCCGACGCAAATATATATCATAATTCATTACCGATTTTGCATCGCCCCTCATCGTAAGTCCCAGCTGAAACATATACCCTCCGCCCTTGGGATCTCTGATATGCGATGGGAACCCGAACCCAACACAGCATTATCCATGATTTATTTTCCATAGCGCATCCAAACCCTATCACATTCCTTTGCGATGGGCCTTCCTTCGCTAAACCACGATTGTGATATGCAATGAGCCTGAACCCGACGTCTTTTATCCGTCTGAATTCATACTATTTCAAGTCTGCCATATCGTGTTTTGTGAAGGATTTCTTTGTTAAAATGTTTTTATGATTTAAACAAAGAACCAACCTAAACCTCTATTTAACCATAAAACCCCGCTAATCTTAATGTTTAACCCATAATAAAGCCCATACCGCCATTATTAATTATTCGGCCCCTCCGTTGCTCTTTCATCTTATCTCCACACTTCTCTTTTGGTCCACCACCGTCTGATCAAATGCATTCAAATCCAACGACCTTTCAACGATTTTGGGTTGGCTCTCTGTTCGAGCATTGCCCATCGAAAAAAACAGTATTCCACCGACCTCCCCTTGCTATGTGTCAAGCTCTAGACCATATCAGGTGACCCCTCCCAAAACCGCCCACACCTCATAAGCAGTACGATGAAAACCAAAACCACCTCCCGCATAACGACAAAATGACCACTGTTCTCTTTGCGCCATAATTCAAAAAGTAAACTATTTTTCCATTTAAATGTAAAAAATCAGCATTTTGCTTTGTTTCGCCCATTTATACAGTGAAACCTCCATAAACATTTGTGACCAATAAAACCATTTTTTTGCCTTCTGATCTACTCTGAACTCCTTTAAATATCCTTTCGAGCTCAAAAAAACCATTGACGACCTTCTCTGTCACCTATGTTTTCTTAATAATTTCTGTGTTTTGCAGGTAAAAACTCTTGTTCGAAGCTTACAAAGAAAAAAATTCCTGAATACAGTTAGAAGACCCTGTAACATAAAATCTAAAACGATTTACTGTTGAAAAACAGAGTAAAAACCTGAAATGCATAGTAAAGGTAAAAAGAACACAGTAAAGGCTACTCAGCAGGGTCAAAGGATATTCACAGAGTTTAAAAAGTATCAGATGAAAGATCAAATGAAGGAATCAACTAGTGTAAAGGATACAAACAATCAAGCAGCTTAAAGGGAAAAATATCAAACAACAAAGGTAGCACAACCTGAATAAAATGGATAGCAAGAAGCAGTTCAATAGCTGCCACTATCTTCTTGCATGAATCTTTCCTTTCCTAGAATAAATCTTGATCAGTTTTAGGATATTTTCTTAGTTTCATTTATTGTATAAATAACTCCCTTCTTGAGTTATTAAGGGTTCAAGGTTCATTATTCATTGCTTGTAAAGTCGTGACTATTCATTCTACTTTAAACCTGGTTACACCTTTGAAGGAAGCTTTTCTAGACACTTGGTGTACTCAGTATTTTAAGAACCTTAATACAAAGCAGATAATTCTGAATTTGGTTTTACACAATTTGTGTTATCCTGTAAGTTTTTCCAATTTTCAATCATTATGTTTTGCTTCATATGCTTATGACTTATAGAGATATCTAGGTAGGAATAATTGTGTCTCAATTTATTCCTATAAACTCTTGAAGTGATCATTTATTAAGAGAATGGATTAATGAACTGTCTATTTAGCTAATCCCCTTTAATCAATAAATCATCAATATCTTTTGTAACCTTGAGTATGCTGCCTTGAATCTTTGGAACATAGTTTAGAAGGTTTTCATACTTATGATTGTTCTGTTTTACAATCTGGAAACTGTGATAATCATATTATTTTATGTCTTCTTCTCACCACTCTTTGATCTATATCAGTGTGTAAAGCTTTATAGCAGCCCTTTGGTGAGATATTAATATTATCCAAAGGATTAAGTATTTCAATTCTACATCTGTCTTCATTCATTGGTATTCCAAAACTAAACCCAAAAATTCCTGAAGCAATTATTTTAGATGCTCTGGCATTGGTAGCTGACCTACGACTATCTCAGAGGTACAACACCTTCCAAGCTCTTATTTCCTTGTGTTGTTTCCTTGGTAATTACCCCCCTATTAATTAGGGAAATCCCCATCCTGAATTGCATAATCCGTATAGGCCCTTCTTTGACTGCATCCACCACCTGTAAAACTCGGAAAATTATACAACTAATAGTACATTACCCTTGAACTCAAATCTCAATTGGGTAACTCAAATTTCATGCATGCATGAGTTAATTATAGCTGATTTATCAGTTAACTGGTTGAACACATGAAGTTTCACCCCACTGCTAGACCTCCTACTAGTTCCTCCAATAGTTGGAACTAGTTTAACTGACATTAACTCAGTTTAACTGAGTTAAACTATTACAACTCAATTTAAACTCAACCTAGGCTCCTAATATTTGGGAACCAATCTACATGACTCAAGTTAGGTTGTCAACTTGAATTACATGAACCAGCTAAGTGAAATTAACTTAGTTAGCTCATTCTTGTTGCCTTGTGATATGGAATTACAATTTTCTCCTAATTTAATTCAAGGGAAAAAATAATCCAGGATTTTCTTATTGTCATTTTCAACAAACTTTACTATTAAGTTTTAGACCAGTTAAACTATCCAAGTTGATTATCAAAATCACTAGATAAAATAAGTTACAAAATGCATGTTAAATATATAAGTGTGCTTGTTTTATACTAGAACATAATGGTGGCATTTTAGTAAGTTAAGCCTAGTTATAAAATAATGCAAAGGGAGTAAGCTATTTACAATTTCTTATATGAGACATGGAAACACTAGAGCATGAGAAATGTTCTCATCAACCACTCAACGTTCACCATATGATGTAAGCACATCCACTCTAATCAAAATTGTGTTTTTATCAAATTGCGAATCTTATATCATGATATGAAACCATTACTTGAAAAGGACTGATGAAGTATCATTCACTAATCCTTTCCACAAGGAAACTCATTACTAAGCATTGTAATATTAACTATCATCCACTTGTGGAAATTTTAATATATGATTCCAAGGACTTTAAACACCCACTGTTATGTGGAACATTTGCTAACTCACTAATATTATATATATTATAATTTAGGACAACAAAATGAGATCAAATTTTAATAATAATCATGTGGGAATGCCATAACACCATTTCCCTATGGAGAAGGTTCATCAACCATATGATACAATGAAGTCTAATGTGCTAGTTATTAGGTGAAGCGAGATTTAAGAACCATTGATATGCATTGAAATTTATATCAACAATTATCCATATCCATGATAATGATATTGCATTCAACATATAAGTGAAATAACAATGCATAAACAAGAGTATATCAACACAAAAATGAATGGAGAAGATCCAATCTTGAAGTGTTAACTTAATGCTCTGACACTAGAGTGATCAAGTCTATTGTTTATTGAATTTATGTGCTAAAATAAATGCACCAAAAATGTGACATCAAGATTTAAAGTGTGCCCAATCTATATATTAACTTTGGTTTAGATATGTTTCACATTCATCATCAAATGAATATAAATTCCATGCATCAAACCTATTCATCAAAGTAAAAAAAATTCCAAGTATTCAACCCTTTTAAACCACAGATTTCAATCATATGAAATACAAACACATAATATGTTGTACTTAATGGCCATGTCATTCCATCAACAAGAGCATCGATTCATTAGATTGAACCATTGTCATCATGAATAATGTCAATCACTACATAAGTGTGTATGATTTGAACAAATTTTTGATTAAAGAAGCAAGTAAAATCAAACCATTTATACCCACATGTTGAAACCATAAGGAAGATGAAACTTACTTGGATCATCTTATTAGCAACCAAATAATTCCATCAAATAATTCATCAATTCATTAGATATATGTGCCATGATCATAAAAGTTCCAAATTGTTGATGAAATGTGAGGTATTATGCCCAATATTGCCTATGGAATTAAATAAATTGAAACCCTTATAGATAAGTAAATGAAAGCAAGCTCAAACAATTTTTATGGATGTGATTTTCTATAATTGACTTAAACTCAAATAAATATCTTAGTTCTTTCTCATGAGTGTTTATTCAACTTTGATAGGTTCAATAAATAAGTATATCAGGCTTTAAAACAAGATCTAAACCAAAATTTAGCTAGTTGATTTATCTTACTTATGCAATCTCCAATAAATATACCACTTAGCAAATGATTGGCACAAGTAGAGTTAAAATCTAACTAGATATGGAAAATTAAATATAAGACATGTATCTCTCAATGTTAGGATGATAACCATTAAACACTTAGCTTGTAAAAATCAACAAAAATAAAAATGAAAATATGAAGAATCCTTTTTTTTTGTGAGGGGCAGAGGTGCTTTAAAATGAAAAAATCATGCAAGTAGACTAGTTCCCATGGATGGGATATGTGGTCACTAATTCTTCTTTGATTGTTTTATTGATGAGTTAATGTTGGGGGTGTAGAGTCTTATAGTCACAGTGATCAAAATTACTCTTTTCACTATTGGTTATAGTCTTAGGTCAAATTATAATATTTTCAAATTAAATTTGACATCTCTATTGGTTCAAAAAGAGTATTCAGTCAATGTCTAAATGTATAATGTATATGCTACTCTCATCACAAGCCTAAGGTCATGGTCATCATCAAAAGTATCATTAGAAAATCTCATGGGTATTTTGAGCTCATTTGCTGCACACAGGGACAATTTTACTTCAAAATCATTTCTGAAGTAATGGACTTGAATTTTAAAAACGTGAAAGAGGTTTTGTCCTTCATAGACCAAAGAATAAAAACCTCCTTCAGTTTCTGCGCAGGTGTTATGATTTGGGAGATATGCAGCCAGATTTGAGGCTTATGTTCAAAAAATGAAATTTTGAATTTGTTTTACTGTTTTAGTAATTGTTTTTTGGCACGTGTTTCTAATAGTTGGAATAGAATTTTGAGAAACCCAAGGAGGTTTTTGTCAAGAACGAGAAAAATATCAAAAATCTCTTTCATCTTCTTCATAGGTCTCATGGATTGGAATATTTGATTGGATCTTTACATCCTAGTTTTACAAATTTAAAAATTTAATGATTTCCTATTTTAGCCATGATTTTGCGGCATGTATTCCAAGGAGATTGAGATGAATATGTGAAAACAAAGAGCATTTTTTCTCAAAAACAGGCTAATATACAAACACCTCCTTCACTTTTTTAATAGATGTCATGATTCAAGAGATATGATTAATATTTGACCCGTATTTTCATAAATTCGGTCCCTATTCCTAGCAAGGAGTGCTAAATTTAATGAAATTGTGTCTATCTTTAGGGAGACGGTTGAGCTCGAATCCATTAGTCTAGGGATGAGATAATTTTATATATTTCATGAATTTCACAATGCGAAAGGTTGGACATCGGTGAGTATAACTCATGGAGCTTGTACATCATCACTTTTTACAGGAAATCAAAGGACAATTGGAGCTATTATTCAAGAATTCTTTTGTTGTGAGTTTGTAATAATGTTTTCTCTTGGCTATAGTTTTATATGAATGATAATTTCATATTATTTCCATACCTATGCTTTCAGTGATTTTCCTAAGAGGTTTTAAATAGAATTATTAAGTTTAAGCTCTGTTTTGGTAGGAACTTCATGTTTATGTCACCTATCTTCTGATAAATGAATTCATGTCTGCCATGCTCATTTACATCTTTGCTTTCCACCGTACACGACATAGAAAAAACCCCAAAGGATTACAAAGGAATACCTACCTTGCTCCTTTATATCTCTTGCAGCTAAAACCTTTGATCTTTCAATGTAGTTCCCTAATTTTCACTCTTGATCCAGCAAAACCATAAATTTCAAAACCCTTGAGCTGAAATTCCGAGCATAATATCTTTAACTACTCCAGTAATATTTGGTTGTGAGATTTATAGAGAGAACTCGCTTTGGTTTGGCAGGGCTAGCTGTTAAACCCTAAGTGGTTTGAGGTTGCCTCCTTTGATCTCCTTTCTCATCCTTGGGATATTGTGGAGGATAAAATTTTGGCATCATTGCTGGGGAACGCAATATCATATTTTCCCTAGGAAAGATAATCAAAGTTTAGATCTGATTTGTTGATGGTGGACACTGGTCGGACACATATGAAGGTTGAAAGATTCACCTTGCAACTCTAACTTGATTCAAAGGTTCCACTGGCAGCAGGATCCAAAAATTGAAACGAGTTCTCAATCCAGAAGGTATGATTCTATGCATGGAGATCATGTTCCAAGATTTCCATATCGTATGCCTCAGGTAGATTGGCAAACATACTTTCCAAAATTTAGAGATGGAAAAGGTGATGATGTTACACTTCATTTAATAAGATTCCATATGCAAGTGCATAAGTTGAGGATTAATTTTCATGAAGATTGTTTAATGAAGATGTTCATGATCACATTAGAAGAAAGATCACAATTTTGGTATGAAAGCTTGCCTCCTGCTTGTATTTATTCTCTCAAATATTTTCACTTAGTATTTTTTGAGAGCTATAGAGAAGCCTATCCTTGTTTGCTTTTGATTGAGGATTGTTGTGATCACTTTGAGAATTTTATTCAAGAGTTGGAAAGTTCTTATGGCCATGAAGAGTTTATGGATGATGAACTCTTGGATGCTTTGAATGAAACACTTTTCAACACCATGAGAAGATCATGGATTCTACCCTAGATGACAATGAACTTGAGAAGAATTATTCAAAATATGAGAGTGTTATTCCATCATACGAAGTTGATAATAATTTGCAGCAGTCTTGCCAATATTCAAGCGATCAAGATATATATAAAGATGTTCTTTCCAGCTGCCCTTCATTCCTTTCATCTTCCAAGTTTTTAATTCAGGAAGAAATATGTGCAAATCAAAATTTTGAGTTTTTTTGTATAGAAACTCTAGAGAGTCGTGATTTTTCCGTTGAGGTAAAAAAAAATGTACAACAGATCTGCTGTATTGACTTTGATTAACATGTTCAACAACCTTCAAATGATAAGATATAGAATTTTTTCAAAGCCTAGACAACTCTTTCTCTAATATACATGAAAATCCATGTGTAGATATTTGTGTTGATGTTGATTTGGCTACCTCAATTGAAGATCTGCAAGAACATACAAATGTTTTCTTTGATCTAGATGGTATGGAAGATGACATTGTTGAATTTCCATTTACGAAGGATCACCCAAATGAACAAGAACAATTGGCCATTCTATTTGAAAGCATCTTCCTTCTTTTTGTTGATCAACAAGAGGTAATGTTTCATGATTTTCAAGATCCCATGGGCAACCTTTTGGAAGCATGAGAAAAAGTGGAGTTTTTTTTATGCACCAACATAGGTTTTGGACTCAGGTATCATTTTGAGTTTCCATATTCTAAATCTTTATTTATTCCTGGTAGAGCTGAATATAAGCATCAGTCAAGTAGTCACATACTTGATTGGTTACATTGGATCTTCAACTTCACTTGACCAGATCTCTCATGGATCGGTTAGAGTAGGTAAGGCATGATGAATAAGATGAACATTCTGAGCATCATTTTCAGTGTCAATTTCCTGTAGGCTTTGTAGTTGATGGTATCGTTTAGTTTTTAGTTTAATTTGAGTTAGTTTTAAGATTGTAGTTGTAGTGACTCCATTGCCCAATAAACAAGGCTACCTAGTTTATGGTGTTATTGACACCTCCTAGAGAGTTGTCATCCCAATTGGAGCCAATCTTAGAGTCTTATAGTCACAGTGATCAAAATTACTCTTTTCACTATTGGTTATAGTCTTAGGTCAAATTGTAATATTTTCAAATTAAATTTGACATCTCTCCTAGTTTCAAAAGGGTGTTGAGTCAATGTCTAAATGTATAATGTATATTCTACTCTCATCACAAGCCTCAGGTCATGGTTATCATCAAAAGTATCATCAGAAAATATCATGGGTCTTTTGAGGTCATTTGCTACACACAAAGATAGTTTTATTTCCAAATCAATTTTGGAAGTAATGCACATGAATTTTACAAAAGTGAAAGAGGTTTTTGTCAATCATAGACCAAAGAACAAACACTTCCTTCAGGTTATTCCCAGGTGTTATGATTTGGGAGATATGTAGTGAGATTTGAGGCTTGTGTTCAAAAATCAAATTTTGAATTTGTTTTACTATTTTAGTAATTGTTTTTTGGCACACTTTTCTAATATATGGAAAGGAATTTTGAGACACCATGTTGGGTAGCGGAGGCCCCGCGTAATGGTTATGGGGTAGAAAGCCCAAAAAGTAGGATTAAATTACTGTAAAAACTCTGAAGTATGCTGAGCGTGAAGTATAATAGGATTGATTCAAAGGGTAGTCCGCCAAAAAATAATGTAAAGAAATATAAATAGAGTCAGCCCGCATAGGGATCGTGGGCCAAGGAAGGGTATAAATAGAGTGCAGCTCTATGAGGGAAAGGCAGTTCTTTTCGGGGAATATGGAATGTAATGGGTTTTTGAAGAAGATAGTCTAGAAGCATCTGTAAGCCCGAGTCAAGGGTGGTGGTCGTAGATAGAGGCTCTGCAGCTATGTGCGCAGAGGCCTGGAAAATCCATAGCTTTGTGCGTGGACCCTTGCAGATGAGTGCGCAGGGCAGATCTAGATGTTTCAAGGATAAGTGGAAATAAAGATAAGTTTCTTCTGAAATTTTGGGTTCCTTCTAAGCTGTTGCAAATCTGACTTCCATAATATCTATTTAATTTAATCTGTTTATGGCATGAATGAATGTAAATCTGTGTTCATTTTAATGCACGAACCAAATGTTTTCTTAAAGACCATGTTAGTTTGTAACCACATCCTCTAATAAAATAGCACACTAATAAGAAAGATATAATCAATTTGGATCTATGCGAATATTGAACAACGCAGAGCTGTAAACTAGTGTGTGAAACCTCCAGACCACACTAAGACATCCCTAGGGTGCGGAAACCTGGTTCCAGCACCCTCTTCCTACTACCTCAGGTGAGACCTCAGTCCACACTCCATGGGCTATTGCCGAAAGGTCTAGTAGTTGCGGTATTTGTTTGGCTAAATAATCATTTCGAACTTGGGTCAGGCCCATATAAGCCAACAAATGGTTCCATTGCCAGGACCAAGATTTGCATAAGGGGTTTCTGGTGTGAAAGGTGGGGACTCTATAGAAAAGAACATTGAAAAATCAAAAGGATCAAGGACGGTAGTAGAGCAAGGGTAACTATGGCGAACATGATTCAGTTACTAGTGTTCAAAGGAGTAGGAGGCGAAGAATCGGAACAATTTTGGTTTGTGCTAACACCGGTATGGAATGCATAGCAAGTTGCGGATGATAATATCAAGAAAGCCATCATAGTCATCACACTGCAGGATTAAGCGCTAACATGGTACATGAAGTATTCAAGAATCAACCCAATGGTGGGGATAGCGGACATCCATACTGAATTAATAAAGGAGTTTAGCTGGCGAAAGTCAGAAGCGCAATCGGTTGTAGGACTCAAAGAGATCACGATGATGCCTAGTGAGACCCCATGGGACTTGGATCAGAGGTTGAAAAGCACCATTTGCGAGGCCAGCATGACGCTGACAGATGCACAACAATGCGCTTGGTTTATGACATCTTAATTTCATATTTGAAGTTGACTTTGTCACAAAAAAAAATCTCAACCCAAGGAAAATCTTTGGAGGTAGCAATGTGGCTGCATGAAACCCCGATACAAGACCCAGGGTTGGGAGTTCAGCAAATCCAAGCGCAGGTCCAAAATTTGTGTTTGGAAATACATAAGTTAAAATAGGAATAGACATCGTGCTCGAAAGTTCAGGAGGAAGTATGGTGTATAAAGTGCAGGAGCCAAGGACATGATAAAGATCAATGTCTGGTCTCAGTGAGTGTTTTGGTCACAAGGAGATCAACACCATTGCAACCACAGGAAAAGGCAGGGCCGAGCATGATCACCCCACTTTGGTGCGTAATTTGTCAGGTAGGAGGAAAGCACAACACTGATAACTATCATCTATTGCCAAAATACAACCAGACCCCCCAGCAACTCTTTTGCAACTTTTGTAGATCGGTGGGTCATGAAGAAAGAGATTATCGTAGCTATCGAATGTTGATGGACTAGGCACCTGCCTATAGAATGCAAACTGAGGTGCGAGGTCAGTAGCCAGCTATGGCAATGGCGCGTGGTGGGTTCCTGGGATGGGGTTGAGGACGGGGCAGAATGGGATTAAGAATGGGTCATGGGCAGCTAATCTGTTACAATTGTGGAGGACGAGGACATTAAACGCGGGATTATACCAATCCAACCCGAATATCATGTCCTTATTGGAGAAGCAGCCCATGCATGCAAGTCATTTTTCTCAGTCGCAAAGGAAACTAGTCAACTCAGTTGCACATGCAAGAGACTGCTTGACTGCTTGAAGGAAATGTGCATTTTTGGATGGGAGTTGAGTTGACTGCGTAAGAGATTTGCACAATTTCTAGGAAGAGTAGCTGCCTACTACATAGATTTGCGCAAATTCTGGGCTGAGCAGCCCTGCTAGGGAAAATTGTGCAATTCTTGCTGGGAGTGTTGACTAACAATATTGCACAATCCTGGAGCCCAGCAGGTTCCCAGACAGGATTGCATAATTTCTGGAGGGAAGTTTGGTTACCCTCCAGAAATGTGCAATTTTCTTGGGGAATTTGCTCAACCTACAGCTGGACCCAGTCTGGGTGAACAACCTGTGAAGGGGATGCATCAAGCTGTGATCAATAGGATGCCTTTGTGCAAGAATAGACTGAAGCTTATGAGCCTGACTAAGAAAGGCAAGTTGCTGTGAAGGTTGGAAGGGAGGCTCCAAAACAAAGCTAAGGAAAAATTTTGTAGGGCAGTTGTAGCCACTACAACACTTGACGA
Organism: Pinus taeda; assembly: GCA_000404065.3. NCBI lineage: Eukaryota > Viridiplantae > Streptophyta > Pinopsida > Pinales > Pinaceae > Pinus > Pinus taeda. The sequence goes on along the minus strand of APFE031001135.1, from coordinate 254,663 downwards.
CACACTAGTAGAACTCCAGCTTTATGAATGGCCCTTGTTTGTGAAAAGAAAGTCTAACACCTTGTTACACAGTAATTTGTCATTGTCCTCATTTCAGTCCTTCTACTATGTCATGTGTCAAATTAATATGTTCATATATTCCCACTGATGCAAGAAGATTAAGCAAATGCTCTCTGTTGCTGCAAATGACCCTTATCCCTTAAGTTTCGGCCTCGTTGCTAATAAGCCCTTAATATACACGACGTTCCCATGTCCATAATGGTCTCATCGTGACCCTGTCATAGGTGTACATCTGTTTCCCGCGATGATCGAATTTCTGGACCCAGTGCGAGGTTGTCAGTTGTGTCTTGCCACGACGAATTTGTGTGCATTGCCTCCTGCGATGAAGTTGCAAGTAATCAATTTATGTCCCGCGATGATCCAGATTGGGCGAATTCGTTTCAACAATCTGCCTTTTGGATGTCTCCATACTTAGTTGTTGGCATAGTTTGTGTGGCTTCTTCAACCCTTGTTGTTAGTGTCGTCACTACTTCTTCAGTGGTGACTACTATTGTTGGGCCTTCTACTGGTCCTACCAATAGTGGCCCAATGGTAGGAGTTGTTAATCCTACACTAAGTGCCCCACCTTCTTCTGGTTCCATTCCAGTAGGGGGGGCATATGATCAATGTATGCAAGCTCTTTAGAATCCGGATCCACAAAATCCATTTCATTATTATGATTCTCACGGAGCTCATATTTATTACCCCGAACCTATGCCATCTCAACCTGCGGTTGAGGTCACGGTTCCGTTGTCTGTTTCTTGGGGTACCACCACTTGTTACAGTGGCCAAGTGCCACCTGCTAACCTTCAAGGACCACCCTATCAAGGTCAGCTGTCTTACAGGCAGCCCCCTCATGGACATCAGTATTACGGACAACCTCATCCAGGGCAACCTGGCGGCCCACAAGGACAACCCTTCCAGGGACAACCTTCGGCCTTTGGTGGTCCATATTTTACCTACTTTGGGCAACCTTCTTGTAATCCAGGACAACCTTACATACAACAAGGCCAACTCGGTATCTAGCAAGGCTACCCTTCTAAGCAAGTCGGTCAGCCTCACGTTCAGCAAGGCCAACCCACTGTCCAGCCTAGTCAACCATTTGGGCAGCTTGGTCAGCCTCAAATCCAACCAAGCCAACCAACTGTCCAATCTACTCAGCCATCCTGTTAGTCAGGACAACCCTCGGTTGTGCAAGGTCAACCCAATACCCAACAAGCTCAACCTTCTAGGCAAATGGGTCAACCTCAATCTCAACCAAGTCAAACTTCTAGACAGGTGGCTCAGCCTCAATTCTCCCAAGGGCATTCATCTGGAACTGCTCAATCGGACACTCAAACGCTCATTGCTTCTCAATCCCCACCCAGTTTTCAGCCCCAAACTGGGCTCCAGATCCAATCCGGTCTTCAAGCTCAAGTTGGGCCCCAAACCCAACCTGTTTATCATGCGCAGCCTGGCTTCCAAGCCCAGTTTGGAGCCCAACCACCTTATAATTTTTAGCAACCCCAAGGGCAAACTCAATTTGCCCCATACCAAAATTATCAACAACCACAGGTTAACCTGTATCAGAATTTTCAGCAGCCACATGTTGCTCCTGTGGGTCAAGTTGGTAATCAGTGGAATGTAGGGGGTCAAATTCAGGGTCAACCATCTAGGTACAACTATAACCCCTATGGACAAAATCCCTATGGGCCAAATCCGTCTGGACAAAATCAGTGGGGTCAATAGGGAACTGGATGGAACTTTGGTGTTGTTTCTTATCCATGGCCTCAGATGTCCTTTAACCCTCAATTTCCCTTTTTGGTGACGTTGGAATTACCAAACGTGTCCAAACTGACTAATGATCCTATTCTTCATAATCCATATTGGCCACCGGTTCCAACTAAGATTCCTAGTGATTGTCCCAAATTTGATGGTAAAGCTGGAGAAGACGCCCAATCTCATGTCATGACCTATCACCTATGGTGTTCGTCAAATTCATGGCTTGATGATTCAATCCAGCTCTGCCTATTTCAATGAACTCTCACCGGCTCTGCTGCCAAATGGTATATTTAGTTAGCTTGTGGAAATTATCAGGACTTTAATTCACTGGCTATGGAATTTTTAATTCATTTTCAGTTGTCGATTCGATATGAAATGGGCACACACATCCTAAAATATTTGAAACAAAACACGACTACACATATCTCTGATCATATCCATGAATGGAGACATTGTTGCCATTTAATTAAGTTCTAGATCCCCGACCAGCTTCTGACCGACTAGTTTACGACCTCGTTCGTCGGTTCGATAGCCCAGGACATTGCTATGGGGGTATGTGTAGCTGAAGGCCAGGCCATTACATGTGCTCAGTACCTTGACTTGGTTTACTCCCAGTCTGGTACGTTATATGATATTTTGCTGGATGCTCCGCGACCCAGAACTTCCAAAGCTCCGTCAACACCATCCGTTGACAGTGTCATAGGTTCCATTAATCCGTCCTCTCGAAAAGCTCCCCCCAACCCTATGAAGCAAAAATCTAATGCTCCAAATGAAAACACTTCCCAGGCTTCGTCTAATTTTGGTAAGACCTCCGAGGTTAACGTTGTTCAATCCACCTTGGTGGACAAAACCTCGAAAGTTAAAAAGAAGGGAAAAGGAAAGAATAAAGTTGATCAACCTAAGCAGGATCCCCCTAAGCCTCAAGCCGAGGAAGGTGCCAAGCGCAAACCTAAGTATCCTTGTCTTATTTTCAACGAGGATCACTATACTAAAGACTGACAGAGGCACTCTGAGGTTAGTCAGTTGTTAAAAGGTGCCCCTGGGACTCCTGTGGTCCTCAAAGATCTTTTTCCCTCCCAGTATACTCAAATGGTCGTTGATCCTTCTCAATCCTCCTCTCCCTTCGGATTTCAAGTTTTTATGCCAGGATGATCCTTGTCCGTATCATTACACGGTCAAAAGAGTATCCTTCACTCACCGGGAAGGAAACTGAGGTCCCCTCTAGTGTTCCTCTACCCAATTCGAGTCTGTTCCATATCAAGTGACCTAGTACTGAGGCGGTCATCCGACCTCCTCCTAAAGGAGTACTTCGGAAGTCTTCTTACAACCCTAATGCTTGTGCTGCTAGCATTATAGCATTTTTGAAGACTTAGCCCAAGCTCCTTTGGCTATGTCCGCATTAGAAGTCCTCCAGAGCTGTCCATCCTAGAGGAAGTCGTTGCTATCGGCCATCGGTGGCATTGACCCGGCTGACTCGGAATTGATCACTTTTGATCTGGAAAATCATGTACCAAGACTGCCTCACTAAATAGCCTTTCTTATTCAAGTCATCATCAATTCCAAGACTATTCACTGTACTATTATTGCTAAAGGTGCTTCTACATGCATCATGTCTGTTGCTTGTTGGAAGGCTATCGGTTCTCCAACCCTAAGCTAGTCTCCAAATACCTTGTAAGCCTTCGATGGGAGAGATTCCCATCCTTACGGTATACTCCCACGTCTGCCTATTACTCTGGAAGGGAAGGCGGTCAAAGTTGAGGTCGAATTTGTTGACGCCAATTTGACTTTCAACCTCCTCTTAGGACAAAGTTGGACCTATGCCATGCGAGCCGTGGCTTCATCTCTATTTCATGTTCTTCACTTCCCTCATCAATGGAAGATTGTTATGGTAAACCGGATGTCCTTCTTCGCCTCTTCTTCCTCCAATAGAAACGTGCCTTTCGTGGAGCATACCTCTGTTCCGTATGAGAGTGTGGGTGTTGGACTTTTCAAAGATCCTGCCCTTGTGGGTGTTTTTTCACTCCCACCTCCAAACATCTCTCCCATCAATATGATTTCGGTTCGTTCTGATCCATGGATTCTTCCTCCAGCTGATCAAATCGAATCTTGGGGTGATGTTATGTCGTTGAGTCCTGTCGAGCTCAACTTCGTCGAAATCGTTTCTGCATCAGCTTCATTTTCTGAACCTACTGCTTTAGGTAGGACTCTCGACTCGTACGTTCAATCCCCTTGGCTTGGAGATGGCGCTTCTTCGGACGCCCTACAGGAAACGTTTCCTTCTGATGAAGAAATTATTGAGAGTATGTCTTCTGAGGAACCCCCCTGGTCTGATCATCATCATCGTTCCTTGTTTCTCCTTGCCCATGGGGCTACACTTGCTTGTCTTGAGCGGTTTGCTTCCAGTATCCCTTCTCAACCCCTTCAGACACCTATACAACTCCATCAAGTTTTCTCTGAAGGCAACATGGGGAACATCACACAAACTCAACCCATCAACATCTTTGTTCATCCATGGGTTGTTGATCATATTCACATCGGAGTCACTTGTACTCCCGAGGAAATTCAACTTTATACTGACCTCTTTCAAGAATTTCATGATGTTTTTGCTTGGTCGTATGAAGCGATGCCTGGCATCGATCCCGACATCGTGGTGCATGAAATACCTACGTATGTTGGTGCTAAACCTGTCTAGAAGTGTCTACGCCCCGTGCACCCCCGAAAGGCTGCATCTATCAAAGTGGAAGTTGAAAAGCTTCTTAAAGCTACTTTTATTTACCCTATCCCGCTTACAGATTGGGTTTTTAATATTGTCCCTGTGACCAAGAAACAGGGCACTATTAGGGTATGTGTTGATTATCATGACATTAATCGTGCTTGTCCTAAAGATAATTTCCCCACACCTTTCATTGATTAACTCATTTATGAGTGTGCTGGGAGCGGGATTTATTCATTTATGGATGGTTTCTCTGGTTACAACCAGATCAATATATCACTTGCAAATCAACACAAGGTAGCCTTCATCTGTCTGTGGGGTAATTTCGCTTATAAGAAACTCCCTTTCGGTCTAAAAAATGTCATCACTACCTTCCAGCGTGTGATTATTACCGGGAATAGTGTCCACTCGGATGCTGCTATTCCCACTAAGATGGGTGGCTATCTTAGAAACAAACAATCAAAGTCTACTATTGTTTTCTCTTATGAAAATAGATAAGAGGATAACTAAGAAGACCAACCTGAGTCTTGCACTTGATTTCCTCTCCTTCTTGATAGAGCTTCGCCAGTTCTTCTTCATCTTACCATCTTCAAAAGGACCTGTGGAATCACAACAACATACTACTATCGAAGAAACAAAGATCTAAATTCATAAATAATACAATATCATATGTGTATTAACCATATAAATGCATATATAAACAAGTACACAAGAATATGGAAGAAAACAAGAATAGCTTTATTAAGATGAAAAGTAGCAAGAGGATTACAGCCATATGCTCTGACCCAGCATCATCCTCCAGCTAAGAAGCCCTTATTCACCTCAAGCAAAGCTTAGATCACCCAACACTATGAATGTACACCAGAAAACCAACAACACTTCTCTATAAGATACAAAATTCCAGCCTGTGGATCTCTGTGATGAGGGATCCATATATAGATGATTACAGAGAGGTGAGTCATCTTCTGGCATCTTGATTAGTGTCTTCTCTCTGATAGTTCCTGCTTCCACTTGGAGAATGATGATCTCTTACTCATCCTTGGTCGAAAATAGAGAGGCAAATGTCAGAGGGGAAGCTTTTGGAAGATTCCATGATCTTCCACCTCGCATTTTTGTCTCTACCATTTGTCCATTCCTGACCATCGCACCCTACAGAGGAAAAAATCAGTATTCATTGCACCTTGTACATTGGGAAGGTGATATGCATCACACCCTCTGCATTGAGCTTTCAGTATGGTCCATTTTTTACCATTTATGAGCAGTTTTCAGTGGAGAACTTTTGGGAGATGATGTAATCAGCTGACCTTGTTCCTTTAGGCAGTGAAGCAATACTTTTAGGGACTTAGGAGCCCTCATTTTATGGACATTTATGATTGGGGTTGAAGTGCCCAAAAAGTTCTATAACAGTTGCCCCCTAAAGCATGAGGTTGTTAATCTTTCTGATGTCGGGGAAAATGCTTTACTATAAGGATCTGAAGTTTTTTCGAGTTGGGAGGTGACCTGTGATAAGATACAATACAATACATTATTTTGACAACATTTTTTCATGATCTAGCTGAGGCAGGCATTCCCATGCTCAGCTTTATAAATTCATTTTCATGTACATAGGACAGATAATCGTCTGTGTGACAAACTGATGATATGGACACATCATCCTTTGATTTGGATGATCATCTGTTCGACAATGATGTACACTTGATGTCTTTTATATTCCTGAATATATCGCAGCCCGGATGGATGAAACTAGATCCGGGGTCTTCAAAACTCATTCAATCGTCACTCGGAGTACAAGTCGATCCATGTGAAAATGTTTTGGAGTCGAACATGGAAAGGCATCGCTTGATTACTAGCCAATGATGTAAGTTGTTAACAGGTGTGAGAGGAATCACCAATAATGACAATGACCCTCAAGGTACTACAGTACAATTCATGTGGTGTGAAAAAGGAATTGGCGTCGAACACCACGTAAAATCTCTCGGTCGAAGGCCATTGATGTAAACCTGTCGCCGAAAGTGAGAAACTTTCCATTGAGGCATGCAAGCTTCAAAGTACTGAAAGGGTTGTCCCTAAGTCAACTTCTTGGATAATGAGCTGATGTCGACAAGAAGCGAACCATCAAAGGAGGGCCTTAATGAATCCCACATCAACGACACAGAACGAAGCAAATGATTTTGGATGTGAAAACAATCCGATGATACAGGGTTCAGGATGGTGGTCATGAAGGAATGAAGCATGAATGTATTGCAGTGAGTGAGACACAGGTGAATTGTCTGAATGACTTCTCTTGAAAATATAGACGACACTGACGATGGATTGGTAGCGTTAACCCCGAAGATGGATGGTGTGACGGACCAATGGTGATGACCAGTGAACGGAACAACCCAACCTGGCATGGATGCGGAAGGAAAGTGTCATGTTCAAGAGCGACTTGCTACGAATAAAGTTTCTTCAAGTTTTCTTCCCAATTTTCCCCAGTCATTGCTGACCAGTACCTCTTTATTTTTGTCAAGCTTGAGGAGGATAACATATGCTTGTTATATAATCTGCCCTTCGGGCGAACCTATCGCTATATTTTAGCGAGCCTAGCGACAGTGAAACTCGTTCTCGTCCATTTGGATGATTTTGTCGCTATTAGGTTTTAACGAGTTTAACGACAAAGATAACTCAGTCTCTTTCAATTTTAGAGAGTCTGTTAGGTTCCTATACCAATAGGTTTCATCTTTCATGATTGACAATGTAAGGGCTAAATATGTTCATCATTGGAGGTTGCAAAGGTTCCATATTTTGTGTACATACTATGAAAATTAAAAAATGAAAAGAGGGTATGCCTTAAAAGAATAATCAAAAGGCAATAAAATCAAATGGTCAAGAGAAAAGTGAAAATGAACCCCAAACTAAAGACCAAGAAAGTGGCCAGTCAAAATGCCACTACTATCTTTTGGGCAATATCATAATCTACAAATACTGTTGCTAATCATACTTGATGGATGGCCCAATAGTCTAATCTGGACCATGCCATGTTTAAATTTCTTGTTGCCGAATAGAGAATGTTTCCTGTCCAAACAGCTCAAGCTTGGCAGATGACTAGCTAGGTAGAGAAATAAAGGAGCCCAATTGCTTAATCTGGGTCCTTGGAAGAAATAAGGGTACATTTAGATAGGAGGGAAGTCAAAAGAAAAAGAGAACAATCAGGGTCTGCTAATTCAAGTGCACCCACTTCAAGTGAAGAAAAAATGTTAGGATTACTAGGATGGGTAAGTAGTGCAAGGTTGCAGAAAGGAAGGACCATCACCAATTGTCTTATCAAGTGAAAAGACTCATTCCACTCAGGGTATTGGCATCAAAGCAGAGGGTGGAGGACAAATCATTGGAAGCATGTCTAATTTCCCCTATTTTCCCCAAAACACCATTTACTAACATCCCCAAGGACCTTGAGATCTGCTCAAGTTTCCTGTTCCACTTTAGTTCATGACCAAGTACCAGGTCAAACTATGAAGTTCATTCAAGGAAAAGAAGCCACATTTTTTGTGTAAAAATCTTTACTCTCATTTCATTTATCTTCCATTTCTAAGTTTTACCTCTTAAAACTTAGTCTTTACCCCTTCACTCACCTCACAATGTCATATTAACAACTAATGTATTATTTAGCTCCCTAACTACCCCCCTTCCCTAATTCTATTAGGATCTATGAAAAATTTCCCAAAAATATGTATAAATACCTTCCCCCTAGAACTATAGCTATATAGCCCTCTCTTGGGGAATATTATCCCATCAAGGGTTAATATTAACCCTCATTCACCCAAAAACTATGTGTTTTGTCAAAAAACTATGGTTTTTAACTAAAAAATTTGGCTAAAAACCAAAATTCCATGGTCCGCCCACTCATTAACCCCTTTACCCCTTTTCTGCCCTTAAATTTTTGTTTATAATGTTTTAAATCAAAAACATTATTAAACCTAACCCGAATCCTAATGTTTATAACCCACCCCCACGCTCGATTTATTTAAAACTATTAAATTAATAGGCAGGTCCCCTGTCCTAACGTGCCATCACATCGGGATTTCCGCCAGCCGTTCGATCACCGGCCCCACTCATGGAACGACTGGCGGTCATTTTCATTTACATGGTGCCCGACCTTTTGCGTCCGGGGAATTGGCAGTATTAATGCCGTACCCCCGCCACGCGTCGGCCTCCCACGTTGTTCAGAGACCCCCCCCTTAAACCGCTTACCACCTCAGGGGCCTCTGGGGAAACCACTTACCGCCCGTCCCCCTTCGCTGACGTCACGCCCCCGTCAGCGTGACGTCACCCCCCCTTTTCGCCACCATGCCTCCACGTGACCTCCACGTCGTCTGTCCACCAGTCTGCCCTACCACCGTGTCACCGCCACCTGGGCACCCACGTCAGCTGCCACGTCACCTTGTCGTACCTGGGCCCATGATGATGTCAGCATGACATCATCACCAAAAAAGGCGCCAAAGGGCCAAAAATGCATAAAAAGACGCGAAATGACTGTTATTCGTCATTTTCGGAGTGCCTCTGCATGCAAAAAAGGTCGTTCAACGGCCGAAATCCAAAATTCACCTGCCAAAGTTGCTGCCGCCCTCATCGTCGACCCAGGTACCTGCAACTAATCCAGCTCGATGCCTCCTGCACCGTAAAAACCAGGTATTTGCCGCAGACGACCTTCTTTACCCGCATTTCTCCTATTGTTCTCCTAAATTTCTGTAAAGCAACTCTGCAAGAGATCCTCACTGATAAATTGTCCACTAAAAACACTCAAAAACCTGGTAAAACCCCTGCACCACAAGGCTCTACAAGAAACCCGTGCCCTTCTGCAAATTCACCATAAAAAACTAATCAGAGAAGCCAAGCTACCTGCTAAAAGCAAATACAACTGCTCCCTCATCCCTGTTATAAGAAATTCCCTTGAAAAACCAGCTAATTAGCTCAAACACACTCTGGTTTTTCCAACAGAGTTCCCCTCAGTTCATCGAAACCTGTAAGAGTTTCCTTATACTCTTAAGCTGCTCACTGCCAAACACAATTTAGCAGGCATTCCTCATCCTTTGCACCAATCCTAAACTCAAGTAAACATCCAGTTGAAATCAGACATGGCCACTCCATCTACACTCGATGTAGCTCCTGTGAATCCACCCAATAAACAGATTGAAGCTATGCCACTGGTAGACATTGATTTCCTCATTGCAGATTTTGTGGCAGAGAGGAACCACTTACAGACCTTCTGCCAGTTGAGGAATAGTCACCTGGATAACAGTGACATGTATGACATCTAGGAATCCAATCTGCCCACCTACTTCCTACCATCTGTAAATGTCTTTCCTGAAGTCATTCGCCTCTGTGCAGAAAACTATGACCAGAAGCTCAGAGCTGTGAAGTCTCCATCTGGGAGCACCCTCTTCTACATAATGCTAGACTCCATGAATCAAATGCTGAACTACAAGCAAACCCAGCTGTTATACCCATTTTCCATTAAGTACTTGCTGGATGAGGGCTCCAAGCTCTCTAGCACAGACATTGCTGCAGTGGCCAAAAATTTCATGAAGGCAGACTGCCAACCTTCTGGGCCACCTCCTTTTTCATATACCAATTTCAATGAGGTAGGCAAGCTACTGGTGGACATGTTAACCTCTGTGCTGGGGTTCACCACAAATGACCATGTTGATGAAATTGTGCTGGTCATGCTATCTGCATATAGCCTTGAGAAGCCCCCTGCTATAAAATACAATTATGCCAAGTATATTTCCAACAAGATACATGACCAACTGTCAAGGCTGAAAACGGAAGAAATATTTAAATATTCATCATACTTTTATCACATGTTCATGTATTATCAGACAGATTGCTTCCAATGACCTATAAAGAAGCTAGACTCACAAGGTGAGAGGAGGTCTGTCATCTTCTGGTCTTCAGTCTTCCACCAAGTCCAGAATTCTCCCTATTCATACTGTGAATTTATTGACCAATTTGTTTATCCAGTCACATGCCTCTTAAAGAGGACTCCTCCTATAAGATTGTCCAAGGATATGCAGAAAATCTTATAGCTGTCCAGGAATTACAAAATAGGTGATTGGTATTTATACCAAAATCACACAGTTATCAGAATCTATGGTTGTGATCTCTGTCCCTACAGGCTCCCAAGGTATGTTCCTATGAGGTTGTTTGCCCTGGAATACTATAGACAGCTCATAAACTCTGATTTGACACACTTCCACAGTGCCAAGAAGAAAGCTAATCTCAAATTCAGAGACCACCTAGGCCCATTCATCATGAACAAGAAAGATGGTTGGCAAGAAGCTGATCAAATATTGGGGCAGCAGCTCAAACTTAAAAGAAGCTTCTAGTGGGTCCCTTATGACCCTGAAGGCTTTATCAGTGCTAGGAGAGTCAAGTATAGGCTGCTAGCCTATAAACATTGCCCATACCCACAAATACAACACTTTGCCAACCAAGATGAATGGGTACCTGAATCAATAGTAGAAGAATTTACTCAAGAAGAGAAAATGGAGCAGACTGTGAAAGATTTAGAGAAAACTCTTGACTTGGATTCTTGTCAACAGGTTCTGTTCAAGCAACCAGTCCAAGTAGGAGAAGGCACATCCACTGCTCCAGCTACACAGACTACCCAGCAAGCATCTACAACAACCACTACAGCAAAAGGCAAGGAAATAATGGATGAACAGCAAGAAACAGAGGCAGGGCAGCCCAGCACCTCAAAGGATCAAACTCAAGGGAAAGCCCCTTCACAGCAAACTGGACCACCCCAAATCCTAGTTTTGCAAACACCTCTCAATGAAGAGAGAGGAAAAAAGAGAGATAGAGAGGAGGTCACACCTCCAACTGGGTCAACACAGCAACCAGAAGCCAAGTGGCCAAGGATTGACCCTAAATCAGAGGAAGAAGACATCAGTGTGGAAAGGGCAGAAAGCCACAGCAGAGAAAGGCAATCCAGCCAACAGACTGCCACTAGCTCATTTCAACTAGAACAGGCCACGCAACAAGGCACAGAGGTATCCTCCTCAAGGCAGCAGGGCAAGAAACCAGCTGGGATCAAAGGAGTTTTCATGGAGATCAAGGCACAGAATAAATTGTTGAGAGTGAAACTCTATGATCAATTCTTGAAGGAACCTCCCTCCAAAAAACAAAGATTGATGGCTGCCTATGATATCAAAGAGGAAAAAATGATTTTTACTCATTTAAAGCCTAAAGTTCCACATCCCAAAACCTCTGCAGATTACTTAAGAACAAACTTGGAGGTCTTTTCTAAAGACATACACCCCATGGATCAGATAGAGCTACACAAACAGACTGGGGAAATGGTGTATGCCACACTTGCAGACAGGGCCATGCTGCCCCATCAGTTAAAAGAAGCACTAAAGAACACAAATACACAGCTTGATTTGGAAAGGTTGTCTTCCTCTTCTAAGGACAATAGAATAAAGACTTTGGAAGACATAATCATTGATCTGGGACATGACCCAAAGGATCCAAAGGGTGTTAGGGCCCTTATGAAGAAAAAAGAGGATGACATTGCTGCACTGAGAAAGCAGGCAAAATTGCCTCCAACCATTCACCCTCAAACAACAGAACTTGCACAAGAAAAGTAATTAGATGATGCCATGGATCTGCTTCTAATGATGAATCAAAGAATATTGCAAATGGAAGCAGAATTAGAGAAGGCATTGCAAAAAAAGCAAGGGGAGTCAACCTCCCAGCCCCCTCAAACATCTACAACTCTTGGACTTGTCCCTCCTACACAAGCAACAGCAGCCCCTCCTACCATTCCAACACCAACCATATCTACATCAGCAACAGGAGCAATAGCAGAAGCAACAACAGCAGCAGAATCCAGCATGAGTATGGAGGACTTGATGAAAGCTGTCAAAGAGCTTGAGACTCAAGTAACAGAAATAAATGAAGCCAAGGATAGACTGGCCAAGATAGAGACCAGCTATGATAAGTCCAAGATGACAGTGGCAGAAAAGCAAAGAGAAATAAAGGCCTTGGAAGCCAAATTAAAAACTTTGGAAAAGGAATTGCTCCTAGGCAAGACCTTAGCAGAAATAAAGAAGATAATTTGGGCCAAAATTGGCCAATCAATACAGGACCAATGGAGGTCAATCCAGGCAATATATGAGCAGGTTGAACTAATAGGCATGGCTCATGTTGAAATACAATGAGCCAAAACAACAGTAGGAATCATGCCTGAGCAAGCCAATAAAATGATACATTTCCTCAATAACCGCACTAGGGAGGAATTGGCATCTCTAGAGATAAACAACAGAACAGACACCATCCTGACAGCTAAGAAAGTGCTGACCTTGAGGAACTTCACTCAAACTCTGGAAAGAAAATGTGAGGAAATGAAGGCAGAAATTGATGAATTCAGGGCAAAAATGACAGTGTTACAGGATAAAGGACTACCAAGCCTAGTGACTGGCACAGGACAGCTGCTGTCGTATAATCAATATATGACAAGGATCAACAATTATGTTGAAAATCAAATAACAGCTTCCAGCAGCTCCACAGAAGAAACAGAGCCTCCCTCTGGGCAGTCTCTGCATGACAAACTGGAAAATCTGTTTTTTATTGAGCATGAGATAAAAAATCTGTTTGAAGTGCCTCCAAACTTCTACAGATATACAGAAGCAGATGAAACCCTGGTGAAGATAAGGAGGCATCAACTACCTCCAGCTGATTGGTGGCAGGAAATGCTGGAAATTCTGCCCAGATAATGCCACTATGTTATTCCTTTTTGAGAAAAATCAAGTCTTGGTCACCGTACAGGTCAACAGACAGATCAGCACGCAGGTATCACAGGAAGCATCCGTACAAGTGACTCACCAAAGCACTCAGGCAGCAGGCTCAACTAACGCAGAATTAAAGGCACAGCTACAGCCAACTTTCTTGAGCCACAAAGTCAAATTTTTTCTGAAAGAAAGATAGCTGCCATCTCAACATTAAATGTTGTAGTTATTTCCTTCATTTACTTTTTTTAAGAGAGTTGGTGGTGCAATTTATTGCACAATAACTCACTATTGAGATATTTTGTATCCTATTTTGTATATATATCCCCTCAGAGAACGTATTGAGGGTGGGTTGTAGTGAAAACTCTTTCTGAAGAGCTCTATTGTATACTTAAGACTTTTTTGATAATACAAATTGCTGGTAGAGTTCCTGGTTCCCATGCTGTCTGAAGATGGAAATGAATAGCTCTGTTGTGCTACAGAATTCCTGTGTCATTTGCTGGAACAATAAGTTATTCTGAACTGTGTATGTGTTTTTCTTTGTATTCCATAATTCATATTTTTTCATGATCATAGTAAATAGAGAAAAAGAATAGCCTAGGATTTTTTTGAACACCCTATGCTCAATCTCTATTTCTAAATATGTTTTCTTCTGGATTAGCCATGGATATGAATTCTTAATTGCTCATGTCTAAACTAATTCTATCATTTTGAATATTGTTTAAGAATTCTTAACTGCTCTTAAGAAATACTTTCATTTTTCCTTTGTTAGCATAGTGAAAGATTCTTAATTGTCTTTCACTCACTAAATCCATAACTTCATTTCATAAATCTAAGAAATTGTTCCACAGATGCCTATCTGGCTCTGCAACAACACTCTGCCTTCATAAACATTCTTCAGCAGCACACTACCTCAACTCCATTGCCCAATGGACCAAATTGCTCTATGATCTATATCTCAGCTCTGTTTGAATTCACCAACCCACCAAACTCAAACAAAACAGCACACCATAACTAGCCTAAAACCATCCACCAACAAAGCTAAAATATAAAGAGAGAGCCCTCTCTAGTTACAGGTAGGCTAGGACCTGTGGCTAAAAGATTGGTCAGTGGTTACCTCGGCCGTATTCCCTTTAGGAAGCAGGGAACAACCTGATTGTTAACATTAATGGTGACTCCACTGGGGACCTTATTGCCAAATTACCAATTGAAAGGAAATAAGCTTCCTGTTTAAACCTTATCATAAGATACCAAGGAAAGAAAACTCAGAAGCTGGCTCCAAAGAAGAAATCTCGTTACACTAGGTCCAACCCTAATCCAAACCCCCGAGCTGTCTTTGAAAACCCCATCCTAATCTCGAAGATATTGAAGAAACAAGAGCAGCTAGGAGAGCTCTCAGATTCAGATACAGAACCAATTCAGCAGAGCTATATTCCTACTCCTGTCAAAGCATCAGGTCACCCTCACATAACCCCTACTTATCCTAGTTCCTCATCTACTTCCCAAGGTAGTTTCCCCACTCCTCCATCCCCAACACACCTTATTCCAGTTATCCCTGTTCTTCCAGCTGTTCCACTCCTTCTTGCTGTCCCTTTTGTCCCTGCAAATATGGCTAGATATGCTCCTTTACACCTGCCTGCAAATCCAGGGGCAATGCCCCAAGACTATCAAAGAAAAATCACTTACTTTGATGGTACTGGCACTTATACAGCCCAACAACACACCAAGAGAATGCAGGACTATTTTGAGAACTATGAGATAGATGATGAAGATGTAAGAATGAAAATTTTTGTGCAAAGCTTAACAGGGGATGTAAGGAACTGGTTTAGGTCTCTAGCTGCAAATTCTATACTCAATCCAGATGCCTTATACCTAAGTTTCTTAAACAGATGGGAAAAGAAGAAAGACCCTCTACACATACTAACAGAGTATGATAACTTGAAAAGGGGTCCACAAGAGACAGTGCAAGATTGTTGTGCTAGGTTCAACAATGTATATAACGCCATCCCTCAGAACTTGAGACCTCCACCTGATCTGGCCTTGATCAAATTCCCTGATGGATTTGACCCAGACATGGCATATCAATTAAGAGAAAGAGCACCTCCTAGTCTTACAGATATGCAGAATATAGCTGTAAGTGTGGAGGCAAACCTGATTGCCAAGAGAACCAGAGCAAAAAATGAGAGAATAATAACATTTAAAGAAGAACCCTCAACCTTTGACCAAAAGCTAGATGCAATCATGAAGGGCATGGAGAGGTTGGGGGATAGAGTTGAGACCATGGAGAGAAAGTCCTATTGGGAAGGGAAAATAAGCAACACTACCAGGAATCCCAATTTTAGAAAAAACCAAAACCCAAATGCTGGGAGGACTAGTCCTGATCAAAGTATCAGACCTCCATTTCAAGAAAACGATGCAGAGGCCTCAACCACTAGTGAACAAATAGAATATCCCCACATCAATCTAATGGGTTTGGACAGTGAACAACAAGTATTCTTAACACAAGATGATCAACAAGCCTAAGAATACAAGCAATTCCAAGCAAAATCTGGTGAGTCATTTGATTTCAGAGAAGGGTATGACACAACAGTCTATGAAGTACACAAACAATACAAGTTAAGAAGTAGAACCATATATGTAGCTGACAATACCAAACAAACAAACACCAAACTACCCAAGAAATCTAGTGACAAAGCCATTTCAACAGAATCCTCAGATAAAAAGCTCCAAAGGTAGGTCACAGTGGAATATGTATCTGAGATACAGTCTCCAGTAAAACTTACATCTACACCACTTCTTCCAACAGAAATCTTGGGCAGACCTCTAGAAAACAAACCTCTAGAAAACAGACCCAATCCAAGCATACCCCAAAACAGTATACCTGACCAGGACAAGGTCACTCAAAATTCAGCAGAGAAAGATAAACTTGCTGCTCACAATATAAAAATTCAGATGGGAAAACCTTTCAATCTTGAGACAGAAATTGATAAACTAAAAATAGCAATTCCTCTTTCAGAATTAGCCAAACATGAGGTCTTCAGACAACAAATTAATATATCATTGCAAGTACCAGAGAATAGGGATGCAGTTAATATTCTGGATGACCAACCAAAGCTGATTTTTCGCTCAGAAGTCAATGGAAAATCAGTGGATGGAGGGACTCCTCCATTCTATGTAAGCCTAAATATTCATGACAAAGTGTTACACAATGCCATGTTTGACTCAGGGGCCTCTCATAACCTAATGCACAAATCAGTAATGGAAAAACTTGAATTGGATATCACCAGACCCTATAAAGATTTGTTTTCATTTGATTCTAGCCAGGTGAGATGTTTAGGCCTGATCAAAGACCTTTGTGTATCCCTAGTCCAATATCCAGCCAAAACAATTCTAATGGATGTAGTAGTAGCTGAAATTCCACCCAAATATGGTATGCTCTTATCAAGATCATGGGGTGCCAAACTCCAAGGATCTCTGCAACTAGACATGTCATATGCCACAATCTCAGTCTTTGGCCAGCCAAAGAGACTGTATCGAGAAACACTGATGAAATATGTGGTCAGCAGTCAGGAGAAGCCCCAAAACTTCCCAATCTACTCCACTCATTCAGACATGGACTCATTCATATTATACAATGCTGATATATGTCCCAAAACTGAGGTCAAGCTCCTAGAAACAACAGAAACCAGGCATATGAATGAACAATCCACAGCTCCAGATCAAAAGATCATTGATGTAATCAAACCAACACAGTCTGCTGATATATCACAAGAATCACCAAAACTAGACCAGTCCACTGAACAAGTCTGTAAATCCATTGAAACAAGCATTGATCAAGAGACCTTGTGGTATTTAGAATTTGATGGATCAGTAAATAAGCTAGGAGCAGGAGCAGGGGTCTGGATACACAATACCAAAAATGACCATGCTCTTGGTCATGCATATAGGCTTAACTTTAGATGTACAAATAGCATGGCTGAGTATGAAGCCCTTTTACTAGGCCTCAAACTGATTAAGAGTCTAGGAGTGACCAAAGTTTCCATATTGGGTGATTCAGACCTAATTATACAACAGATAAAGGGAAATTTTGTCACAAATGATCCCAGGTTAAGGTCTTATAGGTTAGCAGTGACAGACTTGCTCAACAACTTCCTGGAATATTAGCTCACCAAAATACCTAGGAGCCACAACTTGCATGCTCATAATTTGGAAACTTTTGCAAGCACATGTAAACTTCCTTTTGGGCCTAACCACCAGTTCACTGCTAAGATTAAACACAGGCCTTCTGTCCCAGATAATGTAGATAATTGGAAATTATTTGAGAATGATACTCAGATAAACAATTTTTTGACCATGAATGAGGAATTCTCAAACTTAAACATTGACACAAGCATTAGGGATGATCAACACCAAATTGATGAACTGAACACAAGTATATCAGCTGAAACAACAGATCTGATATTACATCCTACAACCTTTGACTCTGCCAATTTACATAAGCTAAAAGTAACAGATCTTGATGAAATTATTGAAGAAGAAACTGAAGTAATGCAACTAAAGGATAATTTCTTTCCCACAGGTCTTACTCCTTTAGAAGACATTTTTTATTCAAATGATCTCCCTCACAAACCAAAGATGCAACCCATCAATGCAGAAATAGAGGAGTGTAATATTGGGACCACTGAAAACCCCAAAATGGTCAAGCTTTCTAGAACCCTACCTCCTGATAAGAAATCAGAATATATTAAACTGTTCAAAGAGTTTCAGGATGTGTTTGCCTAGAGTTATGAGGACCTTAAATCCTATGATACTACAGTTATCCAACACACAATACCCCTGAAAGAAAACCAGAAACCCTTTAAATAGAAACTGAGAAGAGTGAATCCAGTTCTTCTTCCCCTAATTGAAAAGGAAGTAAAACGAATGTATGAAGCTGGGATCATTGCACCTATAAGATTTTCTGAATGGATTTCTAACCTTGTACCTACAAGAAAGAAAACTGGGGAGATAAGACTTTGTGTTGATCTGAGAAATTTAAACAAAGTCTCTCTCAAAGACCACTACCCCTTGCCAAAAATGGATCACATCTTACAAAGGGTAGTGGGAGCTTCAAGGATCTCGCTACTGGATGGCTTCTCAGGATTCAATCAAATTTTAGTTCACCCAGATGATCAAGATAAAACAGATTTCACCACACCTTGGGGAACTTTCAAATATGTCAAAATTCCTTTTGGGCTCAAAAATGCTGGAGCCACATTTCAAAGGGCAATGGACATAGCCTTTGCCAAAGAAATCCATGATTTCTTAGTCATATACCTTGATGATCTAACAACCTTCTCAAAATCAGACCAAGAACATTTAAAACACCTCAGACAAGTGTTCTTGATTTGCAAAAAGTATGGCATTTCTTTGAACCCGAAGAAATCACTATTTGGCCTGGAAGAAGGCAAAGTCCTAGGCCATATAATTTCAAAGGATGGCATAAGAATTGACCCTGATAGGATTCAAGCTATACTTCAGCTTCCCCATCCAAGAAACATCAAATAATTACAAGCCTTTTTAGGAAAGATTAATTTCTTAAGAAAATTTATTCCTAACTTGGCTGAGTTGATAAGATTGTTGAACAATATGCTCAAGAAAGATGCCAAGGTCAAATGGAGAGTTGAGACTAAACAAGCTTTTGAAGAAATCAAGATAGCTTTAACAAAAACACTTGTGCTTACAAGCCCTAGTTTTGACAGAGATTTTATAATCTTCTCCTTTGCTTCTGAACATACAATTGTTGTTATCGTACTACAAAAGGATGACTTAGGATGTGAAAAACCTATTGCCTTTTTCAGTAAAGCCCTTATGGATGCCCCACTCAAGTACAAGATCATGGAAAAGCAAGCATATGCCCTTGTAAAAGCCATAAAGGATTTCAGAGTTTATATCCTGTACTCTCACATAGTTGCATATGTGCCCAATGCAGTAGTCAAAGACATTTTAACTCAAGAGGGAATTGAAGGCAAGAGGGGCAAATGGATTGCCAACATCCTTGAATATGATATAGAAATAAAACCAACAAAAATTATAAAAGAACAAGGGCTAGCTAAACTAATGACTGAAACTAATTTTGAAGCCCTTGACATCAATAAACTGGATAACGAACAACAGATGGCGACTCCACAGATCAATCAAGCCTTTTTACAATCACCTTGGTATGTTGACATATGTTTTGTATTATTAAACCTGCAAGCTCCTCCAGGGTTATCCAAAACCAAAAACAGATTTCTAAAACTGAAAGCTGCAAAATTTTGTATCATAGACAATGTTTTATTTTGGAAAAATCATGAAGGTGTCCTACTTAACTGCCTAACTTCAGATGAAGCTGATAAGGTCCTTAGAGAATTTCATGCAGGATATTGTGGAGGGCACTTATATTGGAAATCCACAGTTGATAAAATTCTGAGGGCTAGATTTTATTGGCCCTCCCTGTTTACTGATTCAAAAAAGTTTGTAATATCATGTCATAAATGTCAGATCTTTGAAGGTAAGAAAAGGTTGCTACCCCTACCCGTCAAGCCCATTTCAACTGAAAAACCATTTCAACAATGGGGCTTAGAATTCATTGGGGAAATTCACCCTTCATCCTCAGGCCAGCATAGATGGATCCTGACAGCTACTGATTACTTCATCAAGTGGATAGAGGCCATACCTTGTAGACAAGCAAATGATTCAATTATAATACAATTCCTAGAAACCAATATCTTGTCTAGATTTGGCTGCCCAGAAAAAATCATAACAGATAATGCAGCCGCCTTTAAATCCAAGAGAATGATCAAATTCTGTCACAAATATCATATCACCCTAGGTCATTCAACAGCCTATTACCCTCAAGGCAATGGCCTAGCTGAGTCCTCCAATAAAAGCCTCATCAACATCATTAAAAAGGTCTTGGAGGAGAACAAAAAGAATTGGCATAAGAAGCTGGTAAATGCACTATGGGCAGATAGGTTGACCACTAAAAGATATATTGGTACTAGGCCATATGAGTTGGTGTATGGCCTGGAAGCTGTGTTCCCATCATCTCTTGGGATCCCTGTGATCAAATTGCTATAGGAAATACAGGCTGAACCCAATGATATCCAAAGGAGGATTAATCAAACAATTCACTTACAGCAAACAAGGGAAGAAGTGTATCAGAGAACCCAGGTTCTACAAGAGAAACTGAAAAAGGTGTTTGACAAAAGAACAAAAGCTGAGGACTTTTTCATATGGAACAAAGTATTGAAATGGGACTCTAGGAGGGAAGACAAAGGAAAGCATGGCAAATTTGACTTTCTGTGGAAAGGACCATTTGTAATTCAAGCTGTGCAAGGCAATAACACCTTTTTTCTAAAGAGTCTGGATGATCAAATAATGATGAAGGCCCAGTGAATGGGAGAATGCTCAAGCACTATTATGACCCATGAGCATAGCACAATTGCATATTGTACATAAATATCTATATTTTCAGCATTTTTTCTTTTGTACAGCAGATAGATAAAAGAACAACCACAACAGATTCTGAAGAATGATCAGCAAAACCATATCAAGAATGACATAGATACTTGAAAAGCTCCATAAACAAATTTGAGGAAGGTCTACAGAGCAAAGAACCAATGATAGACAGTGATACAGGTTAGTAAGACACAAAATACTAATTCTTGCACAAATGAGGTCATAAGACACTGCATACCAGCTCACTAGTTTCAGATCAAAGGTGTCAATACTAGAGAAGTTTCACTGCAGTAAGAAGAGGAAAATAAGGCCATCTGACTTGTTGTTCTTGGCTTTCCTCCAGGAAAAGCCATCTCCAAGTGGATCCACTGTTAGGTTCCTATACCAATAGGTTTCGTCTTTCATGATTGACAGTGGAATGGCTAAATATGTTCATCATTGCAGGTTGCAAAGGTTCCATATTTTGTGTACATGCTATGAAAATTAAAAAATGAAAAGAGGGTATGCCTTAAAAGAATAATCAAAAGGAAACAAAATCAAATGGTCAAAAGAAAAGTGAAAATGAACCCTAAACTAAAGACCAGGAAAGTGGCCAGTCAAAATGCCACTACTATCTTTTGGGCAGTATCATACTCTACAAATACTGCTGCTAATCATACTTGATGGATGGCCCAATAGTCTAATTTGGACCATGCCATGTTTAAATTGCTTGTTGCAGAATAGAGAATGTTTCCTGTCCAAACAACTCAAGCTTGGCAGAAGACTAGCTAGGTAGAGAAATGAAGGAGCCCAACTGCTTAATCTGGGTCCTTGGAAGCAATAAGGGTACATTTAGATAGGACGGAAGTCAAAAGAAAAAGAGAACAATAAGGGTCTGCTAATTCAAGTGCACCCACTTCAAGTGAAGAAAAAATTTTAGGATTACTAGGATGGGTAAGTAGTGCAAGGTTGCAGAAAGGAAGGACCATCACCAATTGGCTTATCAAGTGAAAAGACTCATTCCACTCAGGGTATTGGCATCAAAGCAAAGGGTGGAGGACAAAACATTGGAAGCATGTCTAATTTCCCCTATTTTCCCCAAAACACCATTTACTAACATCCCTAAGGACCTTGAGATCTGCTCAAGTGTCCTGTTCCACTTCAGTTCATGACCAAGTACCAGGTCAAACTATGAAGTTCATTCAAGGAAAAGAAGCCACATTTTTTGTGTAAAAATCTTTACTCTCATTTCATTTATCTTCCATTTCTAAGTTTTACCTCTTAAAACTTAGTCTTTACCCCTTCACTCACCTCACAATGTCATATTAACAACTAATGTATCATTTAGCTCCCTAACTACCCCCCTTCCCTAATTCTATTAGGATCTATGAAAAATTTCCCAAAAATATGTATAAATACCCTCCCCCTAGCACTATAGCTATATAGCCCTCTCTTGGGGAATATTAGCCCATCAAGGGTTAATATTAACCCTCATTCACCCAAAAACTATGGGTTTTGTCAAAAAACTATGGTTTTCAATTAAAAACTTTGGCTAAAAACCAAAATTCCATGGTCCGCCCACTCATTAACCCCTTTACCCCTTTTCTGCCCTTAAATTTTTGTTTATAATGTTTTAAATCAAAAACATTATTAAACCTAACCCAAATCCTAATGTTTATAACCCACCCCCGCGCTCGATTTATTTAAAACTATTAAATTAATAGGCGGGTCCCCTGTCCTAATGCACCATCACATCGGGATTTCCGCCAACTGTCCGATCACCAGCCCCACTCATCGAACGACTGGTGGTCATTTTCATTTACAAGGTGCCCGACCTTTTGCGTCCGGGGGATTGGTGATATTACCGCCGTACCCCCGCCACGCGTCGGCCTCCCGCATTGTTCGGAGCCCCCCCAATTAAACCGCTTACCACCTTAGGGGCCTCCGGGGAAACCACTTACCGCCCGTCCCCCTTCGCTGACGTCACGCCCCCGTCAGCGTGACGTCACCCCGCCTTTTCGCCACCACGCCTCCACGTCACCTCCACGTCGTCTGTCCACCCGTCCGCCCTGCCACCGTGTCACTGCCACCTGGGCACCCATGTCAGCTGCCGCGTCACCCTGCCGTACCCGGGCCCATGATGACATCAGCATGACATCATCACCAAAAAAGGTGCCAAAGGGCGAAAAATGCATAAAAAGACGCGAAATGACCGTTATTCGTCATTCTCATTCGTCGTTTCCGGAGCGCCTCTGCATGCAAAAAACGTGGTTCAACGGCCGAAATCCAAAATTCACCCACCAAAGTTGCTGCCACCCTCATCGTCGACCCAAGTACCTGCAACTAATCCAGCTCGACGCCTCCTGCACCGTAAAAACCAGGTATTTGGTGTAGGCGACCTTCTTTACTCGCATTTCTCCTATTGTTCTCCTAAATTCCTGTAAAGCAACTCTGCAAGAGATCCTCACTGATAAAATGTCCACTAAAAACACTCAAAAACCTGGTAAAACCCATGCACCACAAGGCTCTGCGAGAAACTCGTGCCCTTCTGCAAATTCACCATAAAAAACTAATCGGAGAAGCCGAGCTACCGGCTAAAAGCAAATACAACTGCTCCCTCATCCCTGTTATAAGAAATTCCCTTGAAAAACCAGCTAATTAGCTCAAACACACTCTGGTTTTTCCAACAGAGTGCCCCTCAGTTCATCAAAACCTATAAGAGTTTCCTTATACTCTCAAGCTGCTCACTGCCAAACACAATTTAGCAGGCATTCCTCAGCCTTTGCACCAACCCTAAACTCAAGTAAACATCCAGTTGAAATCAGACATGGCCACTCCATCTGCACTGGATGTAGCTCCTGTGAATCCACCAAATAAAGAGATTGAAGCTATGCCACTGGTAGACAATGATTTCCTCATTGCAGATTTTGTGGCAGAGAGGAACCACTTACAGACCTTCTACTAGCTAAGGAACAGTCACCTGGATAACAGTGACATGTATGGCATCTGGGAATCCAACCTGCCCACCTACTTCCTACCATCTGTAAATGTCTTTCCTGAAGTCATTCACCTCTGTGCAGAAAACTATGACCAGAAGCTCAGAGCTGTGAAGTCTCCATCTGGGAGCATCCTCTTCTACATAACACCAGACTCCATCAATCAAATGTTGAACTACAAGCAAACCCAGCTGCTATACCCATTTTCCATTAAGTACTTTCTAGATGAGGGCTCCAAGCTCTCTAGCACAGACATTGCTGCAGTGGCCAAAAATTTCATGAAGGCAGACTGCCAACCTTCTGGGCCACCTCCTTTTTCATATACCAATTTCAATGAGGTAGGCAAGCTGCTGGTGGACATGTTAACCTCTGTGCTGGGGTTCACCACAAATGACCATGTTGATGAAACTGTGTTGGTCATGCTATCTGCATATAGCCTTGAGAAGCCCCCTGCTGTAAAATACAATTATGCCAAGTATATTTCCAACAAGATACATGACCAACTATCAAGGCTGAAAAGGGAAGCAATATTTATATATTCATCATACATTTATCACTTATTCATGTATTATCAGACAGATTGCTTCCAGTGCCCTATCAAGAAGCTAGACTCACTGGGTGAGAGGAGGTCTGTCATCTTCTGGTCTTCAGTCTTCCACCATGTCCAGAATTCTCCCTATTCATACTATGAATTTATTGACCAATTTGTTTATCCAGTCACATGCCTCTTAAAGAGGACTCCTCCTATCAGATTTTCCAAGGATATGCAGAAAATCTTACAGCTGTCCAGGAATTACAAAATAGGTGATTGGTATTTATACCAAAATCACACAGTTATCAGAATCTATGGCTGTGAGCTCTATCCCTACAGGCTCCCAAGGTATGTGCCTATGAGGTTGTTTTCCATGGAATACTATAGACAACTCATAAACTCTGATCTGACACACTTCCACAGTGCCATGAAGAAAGCTAATCTCAAATTCAGAGACCACCTAGGCCCATTCATCATGAACAAGAAAGATGGTTGGCAAGAAGCTGATCAAATATTGGGGCATCAGCTCAAAATTAAAAGAAGCTTCTGGTGGGTCCCTTATGACCCTGAAGGCTTTATCAGTGCTAGGAGAGTCAAGTATAGGCTGCTAGCCTATAAACATTGCCCATACCTAGAAATAGAACACTTTGCCAACCAAGATGAATGGGTACCTTGTCATGCGGAAAGAGTTATTTTTGCTGACAAAACTAACCTCCCTAGGAGTCTAAGACTCTCTAGTGACAAACAAGACAATTAAGAGCAATCCTTCTCTAAACATGCATTATCCTATGAGAAACCAAGTGTTTTTCGATCCTACCTCAAGTCCAACGCTTGTTGTAGCAGTCTAGCCTCACCGATCCAGATGAGCTCCTCCTTCACTTTGAAACCTGCATACACTAACAATCAAACGATTACATAACACCTGAATATTCCATAAAACAAGCATATTCATCATATAGACCAAGGAGTATATGAAATAATTCATTAACAACAAATCATTGAGAAGAATGGACTTATTTGTATTAAGGAAACAAAAAAGGAACCATTACAACGTTAGCCTTGGTGTTGTGCAAGTTCCTCCCAGGGTCCAGCAAGAGTTTTCCTCTACTTTGACAAGCTCACCCACTTCCAAATTCAACAAGAAAGGATGGTAATCTCTCCTCACAAGTTTACAAGGAAGTCCTAATTCCAGCAGCATCTAGCCTTTGGAATGTTCAGCTTTCAACCTCCCCTCCTCTGGTCCAAGGCCTGTATTTATAGTGTTCTAGAGGAAGTTATTCAGTTCCAACATCAGTGGGATACTCCCTCTTTTGGATGGGGTAGCTCCTCTCTTGATGGGATAAGTTCCTCTATCATAGGGATGCATGAACCATCTGGAGGCGCTCAATACACGTCAAACACTCTTCTAGAAGGCTCTAGAAGTGACCACAAGTAACTTTTTAGAGATGAAACTCGCCCCTTTTGACCTTTACAGGGGTACGCACCCAACCTTTGTCTTACAGAGCGTACAAGTACGCAGGTACAGTGTGTTTGGAGTGCGTACACGCAGGCAAGGTAGAGAGAACCTGCGTACCCAGAGATAAACATGTTTTAAGTGACTTTCTCTCTTTTTGAAGTTTGACATGAAGAGCAGAGGTATGAGGCTTGACAAGGAGGATAATATGACTATTGATGGAGCCATATTAACTGCAGATAGTCATGGTGACAAATTTCAGTGTAACAAATATTCCAAGTATTTTTTTTATGAACAAAATTCGCTGATGACCCTTCTGCAAACAAAGGCTGGATCATTGAAGATTGTTACTTTCTCATCTATTACAGGCTGGTTGATGGAGCAAGTTCTCTTGTAAAATTCTATAGAGGACATTAGAATGCCATAATCCTATTCCCTCCTTTGAAGACACTTTACTTTCATGAAGTATTCTATGGAAGATTGGTAGAACTAGGACACAACATGTATGTCCACAATATACTTAAAATGCTTGGTGATCAAATGATTTGAAGTTGTTGAGGAAGTTTCTCTAGAATAAAAGAGAGTTGAGGATAAAGGTTTTTTCCCCTATAAAGAAATAAGATCCAAGTTAGGATATGATATGTTTTTTGGACTTACAAAAAGTGTCAATGAGATTCACAACATGATATGACAAAGTTTGTTGGACTTACAAAATGTGCCAATGAAAATTGGAAGTCTAAGGTTATGTAAACCCTAGAAGACTAGAAGACTTGGATGACAAAGCACTTGGGCTTGTGGATAAAACCATAAATCTAGACCTAGGTCAATGATTTTGTTGAATGAAGAAATCCTAGCTCATGCAAGGAAGGAAAGGCAATCAACATATGTTACTAGCTAAAGAAGATAACCAACCACCTCAAAAGAAGTTAGGATTCTTACAATCAAAAGATAATTATTTTTTGTTCAAGTTTCTTGTTCTTTTAATTTTTTGCATAGCTTTGGTACTTTCTTTAAAATTATATTATAAATCCTTCCTATAAATAAATATCTTTGTGAAGGCTACCATTACAATGATTTATGGAAGCATTAAAAAGTACAAAGCATCATAGTAGGAAGAAGGATTTTCCTACAAAAGGGAGAGAACAATAACTATATTGTTGCCCCGCTCATAAACAGATTGATAATTACCCAGGATCATGACATGAATAACATTAGAGGCAAAATATGGCATATTGTAAATTCTAGGATTTATAGTATACCTTAGAAATGGATTTTGAATGCATAATAAGGAAGTTGCATAAGCTTGATGACAATTGCAGGTGGATTTCAGTAAGTGAGCAAGGATTAAGAGGGAGTTGACAAATCCAAATTAAAAGAGTAAGTAATTTATATCCCTCTATTTTGATTAAATTTATTTCCATCTCTTGAATTGATCCATATTGGGTCACTATGTTGTTTTTCATCCATCTCGATGCGTTCAAAGTGGAAAAAGTGGAGGAATTAGCTCATAGGACCATTTTTTACCAGCGAGACCTAGTTTGGAAAAACAGGGTTTGAAACCTTTCGGGAGTGTTTTTAGGCATCAAACGACGTTTTTTTGGGGTAAAACTTTGTTGATTTAGTGCCCCACTTTTTCTTCTTATTCTACACACAAATACCTTTCCAACAATGCAAGAATCACATCAATCAAAGTCTGTATGCGAAAGCTATGCTACTCATAAGTTGACCTTCCTATTTTCAACACTATAATTTGATAGGATGCCATGTGAGTGCTAATTTTTAGGGCTATATTATTATTTGATGTAGATAATTACATTTTCAAACTTTTTCGTCATTTACATATTACATTCACCCCTTAACATCAATAGCAATTATGTAGAGAAAACAATAACATCAACAATGCAGCGAAACAATAAGGAACAACAAAAGAAAAGAATGCACAATAGAGACACCAGAATTTAGGTCAGAGAACAAGGCCAAACCCCATAAGTGAGAAAAAACAACCATATTTTTCTTCTTAGATATTCAACACATGTTCAACTGAGATGAAAAGTACAATAAGAATGAGATATGTTAGTTACATCAGGCCTTCTAGGACCAACCCAAGTGAGTTCACAACTTCATTTGTGAACCGAATGATTTGATATCTAGAGAGTTGTTTCCATATCACTGTCTAGTGTCATCATTACTATCATCATGCATCATAAGAGAAAGGTTACTGACATCAAGGTCACTTCCATCAAGTTTACTATCATCATATATCTCACTGAGATCATCTAACATAATAGCAAGGTCATTGTCACATGTATCATAAGAGCAAGGTCACTATCACATCTCACATGTCTCTAATGAACATATACATCATAGGTAATACATCAAGTATCATCATTTTCATCATGTATTATTTCTACCAAGAGAATAAGGTCACCCTTATCATGTATCATACTATAAGAACAAGTTCAATGGGTTTCTGTCATACCAAAGTCACTAGTTATTGTCATTTATCAAATCCATTTCCTTACATATAGATCATTGTCTCACGTTGTATTTACAACTTCCTCACTGTATATAGTTCATTTTCCCTGTATCATATTGCGAGCCACAAGAGCTACAAGATATGAGCCATAACATAGATGAAATCCATAACATAAAGTATATGAATCATAACATAAAGGTATGCAAAACATAAAGGGTATGCAAACCATAAAGTATGTGAGCCTCAAAATGGATGTGATCCATAACAATGATACATTTGAGTCATTGAAATGTAGAGCAAGCTTGCGAACCAAAAATAACATAGAACAAGCCCCAGAGGTGTGTGGGCCACCGAGAAGAATAGTGATCCATAGTTAGACAATATGAACCACAAAAAAAATAATGTGAGACATAGATGAACAACATAGAAACTAATGCAAGCTATAATTGAGTATATGAGCCACTGTGCGAGCCACAATTGAATTTTGAGACTTAGGGACACAATATTCCATCTACAGAGAGTAATGTGGACCACAAAGAAATAGGATGTGAGCCTTGGAACATAGAATCGAATCTTAGAATGTGAGTTATAGAACTGAGCCACAGAGTGAACCACAAAATATATGCATGCCACATAATATAATAAGTGAGATACAAAATGGAAGTGTGAGCCATAATAGATACAATACAAGTGACAAAGTAATGTAAGTGAACCAAAAAAAGAAGAGCGAGCCAAATACAAGTTACTAAACATAGTATGTAAGTCACCATAAAGAATGTGAGCCATCACAATATATAGCAAGTATGCGAGCCATCACAGGAATATATGAGATCCATAACAAGTATCAAGCCATATAATCGAGTTATATACAAGTCAATGAAACATTGTGAACCATTGTAATAACAAATTTGAGCCACATAGTGTGAGCGAGCTTCCACACAAAAAAGCGAGCCACAATATAAAGAACATGAACAACGGGAATAGAAATGCAAGCCACAAAATTTTGATGTAAACCTCAGATGAATAATACAAGCCATTGTGATTATAATATGCCATGGACCCAAGATTTTGTGATCTGAATGGAAGAGGGCAAGGTCATATTTATATTTGATTCTAAGTGAAAAAGGTTGCGTCCTTTGGGGTAGACCGACTTAACCATATATGAGGCCGACTAACAAATAGGAGGGAAAAATTCGAAATTTGATTTTTCATAATTTCTTCCTTTTATTTTGTTGAAGGAAATACAGAGATGATTTGATCTCATAAATTAAAATAATTTTCCTTTAACCAAATTAATTTTTTTTTGGGGCAAGACTGATTTCCCATGGGATCCTATGGGGAAATTCGTCCCATAGTTGCCCCATATTTCAACAGTCCCACTCAGCTAGGGAGGAATTTCCATCTTCATTATAAGTCTCATCTCGGATGTACATTCCTATTGCATCATAGCTCATCCCATCTCATCTTATCTCGTCTTATTTCATAGAAGAAGAATGATTCACAACCAATGATAGGGAAGATCAATTAGATCTGCGAAACCCTACTGGTCTCCAGGTCAATTTTTATGACCTTCATCTTAGCTGAATAATGATGTCTCAATCTAAAGTAAAAGAATTATCATAGGAGAGGTTTGGCTTCCACCCTATATCCATGGAGAATAGGAGAGATTAATCTTTCACCCTATATATTTGATCGACAAAAGGTGAGACACCACTTATTATGAGAGGTAAGGATCACAACCATTCTATTATTCGTTGATCTTCCCACCTTAACCCTCAAGAGTCAAGTGGTAGAATACTTACATCCTATACCTTGGGGGCATATACCACTTACCACGTCTAGTAAGGATCAGTCCAAACCCAAGTCCTCCTCACCCATTGGCCAGATGGATGGAAATCCAAACAAGCCCAACTTATTGGTAGGATGCATACTGGGGTATACTTTTCCAAGTCCTATAAGGGGAGATACCCAACTTGTCACGAATGACAAGGATCAAACACACCCTATAGTGACAATAGGGGAGATACCCAACCTACCACAAAGGGTAGGGATCACACACACTTATTGTCCAAAGTTCCCTCAACCCCAAGAGATCTTAGGCTCAATTCCTCTCCCTTGGAGCTCAAACAAGGGGGGAGAGCATAGCTTAATGTTCTCGATCAGCCGTGACCCTTTCCTCGGAGGGTCACATATACTAGTCCAATCTTCTCTCTGAAGACAAAGAAATTCTGTTTCGGTAAAGGCTTGGTAAGAATGTCATCAACTTTCTTTTCAGTTGAAGCCTGATTGCTTTAATTCCATAATAAATCATTTTCGGAGCCTCATTGCTCCCTCTGTGCAACATATCCCAAATACGATGATATCTAATATCAATATGCTTGGACTGATCATAAAACACATGATTTCTTTAAACTCAAGTCCCACTCATATTTTCACAGTATATCATAGTCATGTCCAACACATGCTCAAACAAATCTTCAAAGAGATTTCTCAACCACACTGCCTCACAACTAGCCATGCTAACAGTAATGAACTCTACCTCTTTTGTACTCAAAGCAACAAAATTTTGCTTTTATATTATCCAGGGAATAATGGTAGACCCTGAGCCACAACAACAACCATATGTGCTTTTCATGTCAACAACATTTTCATTATTCAACATCAGTGTGTATCCATCAAGTTTCTGGTAATGTGTCTCAGTCCATAATTAATAGTTGTCTCAACACATGTTTAGAAGCAACCCAATATACATGTCTAGGCTCTATCAAGCTCAAGGTTCAAAATGCAACACAAGGTATCCATCTGACGGCCTACTCATAGAATCCATCAAATCTGAATATGAAGAGGACTCTCTCTCTACTACTTCAAGGTAAATCATCATGCAAAATCTTTGTCAATATACTCCTCTTGACAAGAGTGTTCACATTATCTCTCTATTACACTTCTAATCTCAAGTAGTTGATCACATGGGCTCAAAGGTCAACTCCCTCTGGCACTGAACATTAAGATGATTTGATCCTGTAAAAAAAAAACTCTTAACATATATATATAACCAAATAGTAGAGACATACCTTCAATCATGAAGAGAGGTTGGAGTCCACATCAAATGTCCATCAATCCAAGTATGCCAAGTCCAGGGGACTTGATTGAGTCCATATGGGACTTATTTCAATTTGAAATCATGAGTCTCTTCTTATGTGCCTCAAATCTCGAAGGATGCCTTAGTATGCTTCTTCTAACTTCACATACATTTGATGTTAGTGCATCTTGTAACAGGGGCTACAATCCTCTCCTTCATAGAGCATATTCCTTATCACAAATGAATTTTAACATTGTTGAGGCATCTGAAATTGTTCCATCTTTTTATCTAGAATAGTCCTTTCATGAAGGACATATCACTTCTCATATTTTTTCTTATCTCATAATATCTCATTGTTACATGATAGTTTTCTCCCTCTGATTATGAATCATCTTCAAGCATAGATATCAACCTGAGAGATGAGATCCTTCCTTCAAGTTTTAAGATATTGCCCATTTATCAAGTGCAACTCTTATCATGGGATGGCTCAACATTCTTCTCAATCTCAATATAGAGCAGTGGGTGCTCATATTCGTAAGATGTGCCCGTTGATCCTAGAAAAAGAGAAAGAGCAACAATAGCAAAATAAATAATCACAACAAAAGTGTACCTTGTGATGAGGCAAGATTAGATTTCTTCTCTAGATATGAGAGTGGTTCCTTCATTTTCCTGTAACAACTCCCTCTAGAGCTAACTCTTCTTGCAATGTTCTACATCTTGATGATCCTCAAGAAGGATTTGTTTTCCTTGATCACATCCTCATCCAAGAAGTTCGTGAAAGAAGCATTCAAATAATCATGTAGGAAAAAATAAATACTAATCTAAAACCGATAAATCTAAACAAGCACATAAGTCTTTAAATTAGTTATCTTTAATGAGGATTGTAGGAAGCTATCAACTCCCTCTTGATCCTGCACTATGGACAATCAACCATATGTTGAATTCATCTACAAAAGAATAAATTCTTCCTCTTGAGCACCAATTGTATCCTTGATCTGTTTCATCGATAGCCAAACTCAATGTATCAATGTACAAGATGGTCATTGGATCTGTATCATATCATCTCCTATTGATCCAAGTCCAACTAGGGTTTATCTGAAGCTATCATAGGCTTCTCACTGATCAAAGTCACACTAGGGTTCCAGGCATTTTCCATATCAAGGCCACTCCTAGGGTTTATCCCAAACCCTAGATTATATTTGCAAGAACAAAGGATTTCCTTCAAACCCTAGCATTCTTTTAGGTCTCTGCCATCTTCATACCTTTCACTCTGCTTTGGTCTTGAACTTCATCATAGGTATCTTCATGGGGGTGATTTTCAAAGACTTTTCTTCAATCTAGTTGTGATTCCATGTTAATTTTTAGGGTTAGATTCTTCTATGTTGTAGATAACCAACCTAGATCCATATTAACTCCAAATCTACCAAGCATCGAGGGATTAGATCTCTTTTGACTTAAAAAAAAAGGTTTATATCTCAAGAGATTTGATCCCTCTGAGTGCTTGGTAGATCCGGAGTTAAGATGGATCTAGGTTGGTTTTAAAAATAATAGTAATTTATGTTTAAAACTTTGAAAAAAAGAATAATAAATATTCATTTATTATTTCTTTAATTATTATTTTTAATTGTTGAAATTCAACTTGTTAATCAATAAAAAATAGTTATTATCTTAAATTTAATTTAATGTAGTCTAACTAATAGATGAAATGGTTTTTTGGCTGTAATTTGGCAATACAAATTCTAGCAAGATCGTGATCTATTATTGTTTAAAATATACTTTTGAATGCTTAAATTGATTATGCACCTTAAAAAACCCATGAGGCACTTGATTTATTTATTGACATTTTTTGAATTTTAGTTATAAATGGACATTTTCATATATATTATTTACTATAATTATTGTTAAAGTGTTTAATGGTTCTTTCATTTACATATATTTGCATTTCTTAAATAATTAATATATATTGTAATGTTTTATATTAATTATTTTAATGGACCACACACATAATTTGTATAATAAATTTATTACTATGTTAAATTTTGGTGGTCAAATTCAACTATTCTACATTAATATTAGTTATTGTTATTGATCATAATTGATTTAAAAATATTATTAAATTATGATTTTTAATTTCTATTAAACTAAATATTATGTATAAATATCATTTGAGTCTATAACTTACTAAACCATTCATTTTGAGTGGTTGGATTTGATTGTGTACTTTATACTTATTTAATATATTAGTTTTTTCCCATGGTTTTGTTAGAGCCCATCGTTTTGTAATTTATATTTATTATCCAATTTATTAATATTTTATGTTAAATTTTCTTTTTTATAAATTAAGATGACCAATATAAATCATTCTCAGGTGAAATTATTTGACTTTCTTTACATTTTACATATTATATTTATATATGTCTTAATTTGACTATTAATTAAAACATATGAAGCCTACATTTTTTTCTTCCCATTTAAATATGTTGATAAAATCTCTGACATTACATCTACACATATCATCTATACTGGGTTATAGAGCGTCTCTCAACGCAATTACATTTTCAAACTTTTTCATCATTTACATATTACATTCACCCCATAACATCATAACATAAATAGAAATTATGTAAAGAGAACAATGACATCAACAATGTAGTAGAGTAGTGACAAAAAACAAAAGAAAAGCATGCATAATAGAGACATCAGGATTTAGCTCAGAGACCAAGGCCAAACCCCATAAGGGGGAAAACCATAGCATATTTTTCTTCTTAAATATTCATCAAATGTTCAGCTGAGATACAAAGTACAATAAGAACAAGATATATTAATTACATCAAGCCTCTTAGTGATCCGTAAATTTTCGTGGATATTCCACTGGACATTTCGTCACAACAGATCTGATAATATTATATTAAAAATATGAGATTCTACACTACTACAGTTTTATTTAATTTCTAGATCTATAGATTTGATTGTAATTAGTGCATGCATGCAAATATATTATGAATAAAAGTAGAGAACGAATAAAACAAACTCACACACACATAAGACACAAGATATTCTCTTCAGGAAATCCTTTCGGGAGGAAACTCAGCTGGAAGGTGAGGTCGCTTTGCTCTCTTTCTTTGTCTAGAAATATGGCTGCAGGTACAAAGAAGTAATGTATGTGGTCCATGGGATCTTACAGCGCATAGATCCTCTGTGTGTGCTCTACCTCCTATCTCTCCTGGCTATCTTTTCTCAACTATGGAACAAAATTCTCTTGAAAGAATGAAATGCCTCTTCCTCCCAGTGGCCCAGTTATAACACAACCCGATAGCCTACTAGTGGTTAAGTTTGACTACATCAACTCTTAACTAGAGTTACAAAATAGACTCTTCTAGAGTCTTTTACATCACAAACACATGGATAACCCCTTTTCCATGAATAATGGGGGCCGACGCGGCATCCTTTCGAACTATAGGTGTGAAAACAAGAAAACCAACTTTTGAGTGGCATAACTTTTGCATACGAATTCCGATTGACGTGATTATTATGTTGTTTGAAATATTTATGTGTGTAGAATAGCATGAAAAGGCGTTGTGCTTAAGTGACAAAGTTTTACCCCCAAAAAACATCGTTTGATGCCTCAAAACACTCCCAAAAGGTTTCAGAACCCGCTTTGCCAAACTGGGTCCCGCCAGTAAAAACAGTCCCATGAGATGATTCCTGCATTTTTTCACCTCCAAAATAATCAATATGGATGAAAAAAAATATATTGATCCAATTTGGATCACCTAGGCCCAACCCAAGTGAGTTCACAACTTCGTTTGCGAACCAAACGATCTAATCTCTAGAGAGTTGTTGTCATATCACTATCTAGTGTCATCATTGTTGTCATCATGTATCATAAGGGCGAGGTTAATGACATCAAGGCCATTTCCATCAAGTTTATTATCACCATATATCTCACTAACATGATATAACATAACAGCAAGGTCATTGTCACATGTATCATAAGAGTAATATCACTATCACATCTCACATGTTTAATGAACATATACATCACTGTCATCATACATCATAGGTCATACATCAAGTATCATCACTATCATCATGTATCATTGTTATCATGTATCATACTATAAGATCAAGGTCATTGGGATTTTTCCATAGCAGCGTCACTTGTTACTATCATGTATTAAAGCCACTTCCATACATATAGATCATTGCCTCACGTTGTATTTACCACTGTCTAATTGTATATAGTTCATTTTCCTTACATCATATTTCAAGCCACTAGAGCTACAAGATACAAGGCATAACATAGATGCAAACCATAACATAAATTATATGAATCATAACATAAAGGTACACAAAACATAAAGGGTATGTGAATCATAAAGTATGCGATTCATAACAATGATACATGTGAGTCACTGAAATATAGAGTGAGCCTGTGAGCCACAGATAACATAGAACGAGCCCTAGAGATGTGCAGACCACCGAGAAGAATAACGAGACACAATTAGATTATACAAACCATAAGGAAACTAATGTGAGCCATTGATGAACCACATAGAAACTTATGAAAGATATAATTGAGTATACGAGCCACTGCACAATCCACAGTTGAATTGCGAGACTTAGAAACACAAGATGCCAACTACAGAGAGTAATAGAGACCATTAAGACATAGGATTTGAGCTCCAAAACATAGAATCAGATCTCAGAATGTGAGTTACAGAACCAACCCATTGAGTGAACCACATAATAGATTTGATAATAAGTGAGCTACCAAAATGAAGTCTGAGCCATAGTAGAAATAATACGAGCCACAAAGTAATGTAAGCGAACCATAAAAAGAAGAGTGAGCCAAATGTAAGTCACTGAACAAAGTATGTGAGTCACCACAAAGAATGTGAGGCATCACAATATATAAAAAATATGCGAGCCATCACAAGAATATATGAGATCCATAACAAGTGTCGAGCCATAGGATCGAGTTACAAATTATATATGCGAGCCACTGAAACATTGTGAATCATTGTATTAACAATTTTGAGCCACATAGTGTGAGTGATCTTCCATAGAGAATAGTGAGCCATAGTATAAGGAGTGCAGATCACATGAACATAAATGTGAGTCATAGTATAAAGAATACAGACAACAAGAAGAGAAATGTGAGCCACAAAATTTAGATGTGAGCTTCAGATGAATAATACAAGCCACTGTGATTATAATGTGCCACAAACTCAAGCTTTCATGATCTGAATGGAAGAGGGAAAGGCCCAATTTATAGTTGATTCTAAGTGTGAAAGGTTGCATCCTTTTGGGCAGACCAACTTAACCATATATGAAGCCGACCAACAAATATAGGAGGGAAAAAATTGAATTATGATTTTTCATAATTTCTTCCTTTGATTTTGTTGGGGGAAATACCAAGACGATTTGATCTCATTAATAAAAATAATTTTCCTTTAACCAAATTAATTCTCTTTTGGGGTAAGATTGATTTTCCATGAGATCCTATGTGGAAATTTGTCCCATAGTTGCCCCAAATTTCAACAATCAGCTCCCATTATTCATGGAAAAGTGTCTAGCCATGTGATTATGATGTAGAAGACTCTAGAAGAGTTTATATTGCAACTATGGTTAAGAGTTGAGGTAGTCAAACCTAACCACTAGTAGGATATCGGGTCGTGATATAACCAGACCATTAGAAGCAAAAGGGGTTATGTTTTCTTTTGAGTGCATTTGTTCCATAGTTGAGAAAAAATAATCAAGATGGATAGGAGATAACACACACAAAGAGGATTTGTGCACTATAGCTGTTGAAATATGTAATTAGGTTCGGTCTTCATAATGACATATGTAATCATGATTATATGTATCCAATGTAAAGAGGAAAACTAATTTATTATTGTTATTCTTGAGGCATGGGTTTCATGCTCAAGGAAAATTTATTTATAGGTCAAGCACCCATTGAGTTATTTTAGGGCTTGTCATTGAGTCTACAATTCAATTGAGTAATTCTCATGCATGGAAAACCCTTTTATACATGTTACATATTATAAAGAAAATCTATGTAAGTTGTTACATGTCAATTTGTCGCCATGACACTTGATCAGTTTAAGGGTCTTTTTACCATCCGTGAACATGTTTGAATAAGATTCCTTAGAAGTCAAACAACCCAAAATATCTTGAAGTAGATGAGAAATTTGGGGAAAATAGTTGTCACACCTTGTTAAGTTTCACCTGCACTGACTTTTCTAGATTTTCCTGCGCATGTGCTGAAATTAACTTTGAGAACATCATAGAGTTGCGCTTTGTCTACCACTATAAACCTGCACAAGTGAATTCAATAAAATAAAAATAAAAGGTGCATTCTAAAAACATAGTTGGTCAAATATTTCCCAACTAAAATCTTCCAGGTGATGACTATTTGAACTATAACCCTTAGATGATGCATCTTAATCCCTTTTCTCTTGGAAACATAATCCCTCAATTAAGGAGTCTCATCCTCCTCTTTTAGATTTGAAACTTATTCCTCTTGGCCTATTAAATGACTAGAGGGTAGAGGGATTGAGGAGGTTAGAAGTCAGAGAAGATAAAATTACGTTGTTAGTTTGAGATTGGAAAGCTTGTCATTTAAGGAGGAGATTGAAGGCAATCGGGAGAGACCTCATGGCATCAAGGCAAAGGTTGTAAGGCTCCTCTTTATCTTTGATTAATACAAATGAACACGTTCTCCCATTGATTTGTCTTATTGGAGTGATGAATGGTTTATAATTGTTTATAATGTCTATTAAGGTAAATTCAATTCATAATTTCCTTGATCATTAGGCTAAATTTTGTTTGGATTATTATATCGCATGTTCTTTTTATCCTTTTATGGCCGATGTTTACAGGTCTTATCAAGCATTGAGGAGTTGCATCAAATCACAGCAAGGAATTTTCATTGAGAATTTCGTGAAATAGGTAAGAGGCTCATCCATTAGCCTTAATTCTTATAATTCAAACAAGTCCAACTTAGGGAAAAAGTCAATTCAATTTTCTTGCTTGTTTCTAGTTTCCATCAAGGATCTAGAGAGATCACTCTTGTCCACAAGAGGGATTTGTCTAGTGTAACAAATTGGTGACCATATTGGGGAACGTCTTTGTTCTCGTCTTTTTCCTTAGTTTTTCTTTCTGATTCTTCTGATCTATCTCGATCCAAGTCTTTATAAATTAATGACCTTTCAAATATGTGTGGTTGATTCCTTGAATTTTAATTTTTTCTTGAGTTTATTACACCTGCGTTGTTTTCATTCACTAACAGAGCGCAGTTCTGCACCAATTTCGCCTTAGCAATCGGGTGCATGCATTCAGTTTTGTACCGTTGACTTGCACAGGCCTTGAGTATTTTTGAAAATTTGGATTTTTCTTCAACCCAAAACTGAGTTTGTTTTTCTAGAAGTGTCATTATATTTGTTTAGACTGTGTTATGTCTCTTCTGAACTCATTTGAGTGCTTTGTTAATATTTTTTGAGAATTAGGTCTCTTTGAAGAAACTGGTTAGGGTTTTGCCTAGTTGATTTGTTGATTGATCAAAACAAGAGAGGTTGTTCTTTTTCTTATGATATTCTTATTTTGTTCTATAAAATACACTAGTTAACCTTAATTTTTTTTGCTTATTTGTAATCAAACTCATTTTGAATTGAAAATTAGGGTTTCTTGAGATCTAGTTCTTTTGTGAAGAAATTGTGATCATTTTTGTTTGATAAAGGAAATCGTTGCTTTAAATTTTGTAAATTTCTCACAATTACATTTTTATTATCATTAAATCAAAGCATTCATAGGGAAAATGTGTTTTTATCCAAATCTCTTGATTGTTTTTTGTGTACTTGAAAGTTTTGAGTGATAAAAGATAAAGAGTATTTTGATTTATTTGACATTTAGGGAAATCTAGAACTTGGTTTGCTTTCTTCATTTTCATTGCATTAAGATGAAATTGGTTGTTTTAAAAAAATTGGAAAACTTGTGAGTTTTTCATTTCATTTAAGGAAATCAAAGAAACTCTTTCTTTCCACTAAATAGGATTTCATTGAATTTGAAATTTTCTATTGCATTTTTTAGTGCATTAAGATTTTGAGTCGTGTCGTAACATCATGAGTTTCACCTTCATTACCTATTGAGTAAAGAACAACTTAATAATACAACGTTAATTAAAATTCATCTAGAATTTTACAATTTTTAGGGCTCTTTCCACCTACAGTAGCTTAAGTATAGGGCTTTGAAATAGGGAAGGAAGTAAACTTTCCAAAGCTACAAACGAACAATAGAATCTTGAGTTAGGGAGAGAAAATTCAATTATTTCCATTTTTCTCTGGGAAGCTCTTCTTGTACATGAGCTAAGCACGAGATCATGTCGAATCTGCTAAAGTGATCATACCCACTTCATCGGCCTAGATATAGTGATTTTCACGTATTACAATGGTACCGAAAGGTTCTTGGGGTCACTTGAAAGTAAACCTTCAATTGATCATGTGGAGGAGCCTTCAAGGGGATTGAGCTTGTTACTCTGCCCTTGTGTGTATGTCTGATCTGTGAATGTACCCCTAGGTAAAATTGTTGTATTTGGTGAAATTAGTGACTATAATCCTAGGGCACTACCTAAGGTGACGACAAAGGGAAGGTCTTGTTGTACTTGGAACAGACGTTGACTAGACTCACTTGGACTTTTTGGAGAATAATATTTGCTCGAGATGGTTTACAACAGAGTTACTTGCACCAGACTGTTTCCTTAAGCAGGTTGTCAGGGTAACTGGTTCCAAACACTCATTTCTATAAAACTTTTCACCTTAGTCACTGCAATGTTGGATTTCATCACCAACTAGTAATTATTGATCTCTATGAAGAGTCAGTTTGTATGGTTTGAACTCCTAGATTTTTTAGCATGTGTTACTTTCTGTGTTGTTCTTTTTACTTTTTAGAGACTTTAGGTGTAATTTAGATATTGTGTAATTTATTAATTGTTTTTTTTTTCAATGTGGCAGAATTACCAAGACAATCACATAGTATACTCAGGGACCCTCCTGAGTATACACCGAGTCAGTTGGAAAAGATAAAAGCCAAAAAATCTAAATCATCGGGATCTGGAACTACAACAGAAACTGAAACTTCTACTATTATAGATTGATGTAAAAGGAACTAAAGTTAATCAACTGACAACATATGCTATTTTAGGCCTTGAAGTGATAGAAACTGAATTTGATCAAACTCAGAGATTAAGATCAAACTAAGAAGGAACTAATTTAGAAATTACTGAACTCATTCAAACTGAATCATATACTAGAGAATTTTCAGATAAAAATCCCATTTCTGAACTAGATATTGATGAACCCGAGTCTAATATTTATGAACGTCAGACTATATGCCTCCTACAACACATATTCTAGATTCTCCACATTCTCCGTGTGTGAAACTTATTATTACTGATAGTCTCCCTCCTCGTCTCATTAACATCGAAGAACTTGTTTCAGATGAAGAGGAAGAACCAATATTTTCTACCAATGAACCATCAGATATCTCAGATCTTTTGTTTAGATCTCTTCACCCTAACCCTTGGTATTTTAGACCCTTGAACTTTTTAGGATAAGGGATTCCACGGTACATGACTCCTTACTCTATCATACCAAGTTTTGACTGGTCTATGATGACTTCTAGAAGTACCTCATCAGATGCATCTATGTTTTCTACTTCTTCGGAGTCAACATTGTATGGTGGTTTTCTATAGCCTGGATATCACTCTCTTGATGGAGCTTATTCAGGAGCTTCTTCCTCAAATTTATCTTAAAAAATGTCAACTGGTGTAATTAATCCTACCAATGAAGATTTGACATCTGAAAAATTTAGTAATATGATTTCTGGTAATGTTGGTAATCCTCAAATCAACCAAACAGGTGGTTATTACCCACCTAGGGGGAAACCATCGTATCCTCTACCTAGAGGACAACCTTTAGGTGGATATTACCCTACAGCTGGGGAGAAACCCCCTACCGGAAATTACTTGAATTATGATCAAATGCCTCAAACGGTTTTGGTCAAGTTGTTATGCCTCAACCTATCATTTGAATGCCTTACCCTGGAATGAATACAATATGGAACCCTTCATTTAATCAACAGTCAATTCCAGTTGCTTCTCAAGTGCCTGTGTATCAACCTGTTCAACCTATTGGACAACCTATAAAACATTTACCTTTTCCAGGTATGCCTTTTCAAGTCCAACCGACTGTCCAAGTTAATCCATTGACACCTATCCAACAACCACTCCAGCATCTTGTCCTGAGTACTCCTTAAACCTTGGTACAGTTTGTTGTACCAACGACTGTTTAGAACCCAGGTTCAAGTTCACCTCAATCTTCCATTCCAGGAGTATCGTAGATAATTGTCCCACTTACATCACAAGTAATGGTGCAACCCCTTATTCAGTCAATCCCTCAAGTATCTGGTGCTCAACCTATTC
The DNA here is from genome assembly GCA_000404065.3 of Pinus taeda. NCBI lineage: Eukaryota > Viridiplantae > Streptophyta > Pinopsida > Pinales > Pinaceae > Pinus > Pinus taeda. Next base: position 212,902 of record APFE031001135.1, on the reverse strand, counting down.
CTACAATTTCGTCCATGCCCCAAATACCCTTTGTAAACCCTTACATCCCATATATGCAAGTGTTGTTCCAAGGGAAACCTTTCCAAGGTCAACCCTAGAGTCAATTATTCAAGGTCCACCTTTTCAAACTCAATTTCTCCAAGGTCAACCTTTGCAAAATCAACCCTTTCAAGGATAGTTCATTCAAGGTCAAATGGGTCAGAGTCTTTCGTTTCAAAATTAACCATACCTATGTCATATGTTTCAAGTACCTATGCAGCCGCAATACTGTATGGCTCATCTTGGATATCCTGTTGGTATGCAAATTCCAAATGGTCAGGCTATTCTAGGATATCCTAGGTATCCTCCTCCTGGTACAGGACTCTAAGGATCCTAACGCTAGTTGTCTTTCATTGCAACTTTGGATTTTCCTAACCTCTCTCGGTTAACTAATTATCCTCTTCTTTATTTACCATTTTGGACAGTCATTCCTACTATGTTTCCCAGTGGCATTCCTAAGTTTGAGGGTAAGTCAGGTGAATATCCATCAAACCAAGTGATGACTTACCATCTTTGGTGCACGTCCAACTCATTAATCGACGATTCTATTAGATTATGACTTTTTCAATGCACCTTAACTGGTTCGACAGCCAAATGGTATGTAGAATTTCCACGCACTTACTTCAGTACATTTAATGCCCTTGCTACAACTTTTTTGACCCATTTTTAGTTGCCCATTCGATATGATAATGGGAACGAACTTTTAACTTCTTTAAAGCAGTCAACGTCAACCCATATCTCAGATCACATTAATGAATGGAGACGAAGACATTTCCTGGTTAAAGTTTACATTCTAGATCAGATGTTGGTTGAATGGTTCATAAATTCTCTTATACTAGTAATAACTAAAGGTGTTTCCCAAGGAGGTGTTATAACTGAGGAGAAAGTAATTTCTCATGCTCAATACCTTGATCTTTTTTATACTCAGTTCAGTAATTTGTATGAAAAGATCCCAAATTTACCTTGCCTTGGTCAAACTAATCTAGCCCTTACAAGATCAAACGTCGTTGATGGTATGATTGGTTATATGAAATCAAAGTCTAAGAATAAAAAGAAAAATTCTAAGAAAACTCAGATTTCAACTCTATCTGATTCACCTGAAGAAGATCCCTCTCCTGAAATTACTTCAAAAATTAATGTCGTAGAATAATCTATTAGTAAGGGTCAGCAATCCGAAAATAATAAAAAGGGAAAAGGGAAAGCTAAACAAGACACTCTCTCTAAGGAGAAATCAAACAAGAATGAACCATTTTATGAAAAAAAGAAACCTCAATATCCTTGCCTAATTTGTGATGAATATCATTACACCAAGGAGTGCCCACATCGGGCCGAAGTTTCTAAATTTGTTAAAGGTTCACCCCGTCCTATTGTTTTTAAGGACCCCTTTTCTCCCGAAGACAACAAAATGGTTTCTCATGACCAATCCTCCTCATCTGTATCGGTAGATATCATGATGATGTCTTCTAAAGTTATGGTAGCAACGAGATCCAAAGATTACACATCAAAGAGTCTTGATGGAGATGACTCCAATCCAACTGTCAAACTTCCACATCTGCTCCTCCTTCTTTTGGACTATTACATATTTAAAATCAAGACCTTGATATGATAATCTGTCTGCCTTTAACCCTCATGCTAGGGCTACTCAAAACTATAACGTTGTCGAAGATTTGGCTGTCAACATTGGAAATGTTGGCTCTTGAAGTGTTGAAGACTTGTCCAGCACAAAGTAATTTATTATTATTATCCATAGGAGCATTAGATCCTCATGACTCCCATTTGATTGTTTTCGATCTCAAAAATCATGTCCCACGTGTCCCGCACCAACTAGATTTTTAGATACCAGTTCATGTATAAAATCAATGAGTTTTTCGAAAAATGATTGACGTAGGAGAATTGACATGTATTATGTCCATTGCCTGTTGGAAAGCTTTAGGCTCTCCAACAATCAATCAATCTCCAACAACTTTGAAAACCTTTAATGGAAGAGGTTTTCATCTTTATGGTTTTTTAAATGATTTATCAATCAAATTAGAGGATAAAATGATTGCAATAGATGTTGAGGTTGTTGATGCTCAACTTGACTATAACCTTTTGCTTGGTCAGTGTTGGACTTATTCCATGTCGGCAGTAGTCTCGTCATATTTTAAGATGATCATGCTTCTTCACAAAGGGAGAATTGTGAAGGTAGACCAATTATCCTACTATACTTCATACCCTAATTCCATTGGTAGTGTGCTTCTTTTTGGAAAATAAAAAACTCCATTTGAAGAAGTTGGTGTTGGTCTTCTCAAAGACTCATCTTTGATGGGAAATTTCACATTCCCTACACCCAATTTCGCTCATAATGATGCCCATATTAATATGATTACATCAAGTAGTTTCAAAATCAGGAGATCCATGGAAAGTACCTTCAAAGTCAAAAATGGTCTTATATGGCAGTGATATGCCTCGTAGCCCTTTTGAGTTAGATTATGAGGTGATTCAGTCCTTTTCCAACTCATAAACATCTAAAAACAATCGAATGAATATGATTATTGATGAGTATTCTCATTTTTCATGCTTGGAACTAATCTCTATGCTTGATCCTTTTAACAAAGATTTCTTAACTGATGAAGGGAATATGGAAGTAATGACCATGGATGAAATGCCATGGAATGATACTCATCATCGTTCAACCTTCTTTCCATCCTTTGAAAAAATTGAGAATAATTTATCATCTATGTTCTCATCTAAGACTCTTAGTGATCCTCAATGTCCAATATCTACCCTTTCTTCCAATCATGAACAAAATTTAGGGAGCTTCCTATTCTTTAGAAGAGATTCAAACTTATAAAGCCGTATTTTGGGAATTCTATGACATCCTTTCCTGGTCATACAAAGAAATGCCAGGAATCGACCCTAGCATAGTTGTACAAAAAATAAGAACTTATCTGGATGGTAAACCTGTTAGGCAATGATTACGTCCTATACATCCACGAAAAGTTGCCGCTATCAAAACTGAGGTTGAAAATTTGTTGAAAGCGTGATTCATTTACCCCGTTCCTTTGACTGGTTGGGCATCAAACATTGTACTCGTTAATAAAAAACAAGGAACTATTCGAGTATGTGTTGATTACAGAGATATTAATAAAGCTTGTCTTATGGACAATTATCCAACTCTGTATATCGACCAAATTTTCAATGACTGTGTCGGGAATGAAAAATTTTCATTCATGGATGGATTTTCTGGCTACAATAAGATAAACATACTCCCTTTCGATCAATACAAAACTGTGTTTATATTCCCATGGGGAACTTTTTCTTATCACAAACTCCCATTTGGCATGAAAAATGCTGGTGCAACTTTTCAGGGAGCAATGTCTTATGCATTCCATGATATCAAGCATATTGTTCAACCATATTTAGATGACCTGTCAGCTCATTCAATGAAAAGGCGAGATCACCCATTACACTTAAAAGCAATTTTCTTAGGTGCAGACATTACAATATTCGCTTGAATTCGCACAAATGTGTATTTTGTGTGCAATCAGGTCGGCTTCTAGATTTCATCATTTTGAAAGAAGGAATTCATGTTGACCCCCTCAAGGTGGAGGCAATTTTGAATTTTCCTGGTTCTTCTAGCCTTACACAACTCCAAAGTTTGCAAGGGAAAGCAAACTTTCTGCGTAGATTCATCCACAATTATGTTGAACTAACCCAAGGTTTTACTCGAATATTGAAAAAGGGCATTCCTTTTTTTGGGATGATTTTGTTGATAAAGCTTTTGATGCATTAAAACATGCATTGAACAATGCATCGTTATTGCATCCACCTAATTACCATCAAGATTACTTTTTGTACTTAGCTGTGTCTAATGCCACTATTGGCATGGTTTTAGTCCAAGAGGATGGTTCTAGCATCGAACATGTGATTTATTATTTGAGTAGAAATCTCACTAAAACCGAGATTAAATACACACACGTGGAGAAGCTAGCCTTGGTAGCTGTCCAAGTTGTTCAACGATTCCGTCACTATATACTTCTATGAAAAACAATTGTCATTTCAGATTGCAACCCTATGATGTATGTTCTTACTAAGCAATTTTTGGGAGGCAAATACTCCAAGTGGATAGTTATATTACAAGAGTTTGATTTGGAATTTGAAAAATCTAAATCAAAGAAGTCTTTGGTTTTCATCGAACTATTGTGTGACTTTCGTCATAATGATATAGAAACTATAGCAGAAGATTCTTTTGCTGGCGAATCTCTCTTTCTTATTAGTACGTAAGATTTGTGGTACGGAAATATCATTATATATCTCCAAATACAAACTTTTAGGCCTGAGTTATCTAAAAATGTTCATCGTCGAATCCGATACCAATCCCAATGATATAATATTATTGGTGACACTCTTTATCGTTGTGGTATCAATTCTATATTTAGACATTGTTTGACTCTCCAAGAGGTTGAAAAAACATTAAATGACTGCCACTCTAGAGCATGTGGCGGTCATATGTCTGGGTATGCTACTACCCAAAATATATTACATGATGGTTATTTTTTGCCTTCAACATTTAAATATTGCATTACTGCATTCCGCAAATGCCATAATTGCAAAATCTACGATCTCAAAATGCGAGCACCTCCAGCTCCTCTTCACCCTGTCATAGCTATCGGTCCTTTTTCCAAATGGGGCATCGATTTTTTCACCTGTAACCCTCACTCGGCTGGGGGGGCATGGGTATATTATCCTTGCAGTTGATTACTTTACAAAATGGGTTGAGGCGATGCCTACATATAGAGATGTCAGTGAAACTGCAGTAGTTTCCATTTTCAATCATGTGATTGCTTGGGTTGGTGTCCCACAAGCCATTGTTACAGACCATGGTAGTCATTTTTGTAACTTTATGATGGTTGAACTATTCACACAACTATGACTACACCATGATAGCTCTACTCCTTATTATCCACAAGCTAATGGTAAGGTCGAAGATGTCAATAAAGTTTTAACCAATATGATTAAATAGATAGTTGGTATTCATAAAGGAAATTGGCATTCTCTTTTTAGTACTATGGACTTACCGCACTACTGCAAAAACATCAACGGGTTTTACTCCTTTCCAACTTGTTTATGGTTTGGAAGCAGTGTTACCCATTGAATGTGAAATCCCATCCTTTAAACTAGATATCGAATTACTACCTACTATCTCTGTGGACGAAGATCGTTTTTTACATTTAGCACATTTAGATGAAAATCACCGTGATGCCACACTAGCTAGCAAAGCTCACAAAAAACATGTCAAAGCTTAATTCAATCAAAATGTTAATCCGCTTTCATATTCAGAAGGTGACCTAGTCTTAGTTTATGATCAAGCTCATGACGAGTTAGGTGTGGGAAAGTTCAAACCCATGTGGCATAGCCCTTACATCATAAAAGATGTATTAGCTAAAGGATCCTATGAGCTAGTTGATTATGATGGTATTCCTTGGGGAAAGCCCAGAAATGGTATTTACCTAAAGAAATATTATGCATAGCAATTGTTGGTGGAGATTTGTACACTATTTACCGTTTTTTAGGTATGTGTGATAGTTAATGTTTTTCACATTTTCTACTACGTCTCCTGCTTATCTTGTTTTTCACTTGATTTTCAAATGTCGATGTTCTCTCAAACTTACATTGGCTTTGTTGATGGCGCTAGTCGAAGTACTAATAATTTATCTTCCGTAGTTTGGGTTATCGATTCACCTAGTGATGAGCTAGTCTCTATTCATGGCATATGTCTCGGTCAAACAATAAATAACATAACGGAATATAGCATAGTCATTGAGATATTAGCTGATGCCATCACATTTGGTATCCGAAGTTTGATCGTTAGGTTAGATTCGTAGCTCATAGTATTACATTTAAATGGTGTCTATACAGTAAGGAGTCTAACAATGTTAAGAGTATTTTTACGGGTCCATCTTTTGGAAAGGCAATTTGATTATATCGGATATCAACACATTCCGAGATATTTAAACACATTGATAGATGCATTGGCTAATCATGTGTTAAATAGACATTTGCAACATTTGTAAATTAAAAAACAATATTCATTCATACATTGACCAAGATAAACAGTAGGCAAAAGTAGTATTTTTCATTAAAATAGAGTTTGTATAAAAGTGTGTCTAGAAATTATCTCATCCGAGGACATAAGGCCTCTTGGCCTTTTATTTTCTGAATATGATGACACTAAAAATCAAAATGTGGTCCTAGAAACTAGAACAACTAAGCATGATGATGCTCATGATAGAAAACGATGGCATGAGCAACTTGATGTAGTAATCATCTAAGTGGCCCTATGTTGATCTAATGACGATCTGAGGTTGTCATTGATGTTAACCCAAGCAACACCAAGGATGACCCTGAAATTCCATGGAACATTGGGCATCATCGTTCACGGCTTCTCGTCTCATAACCATTATAGGAATACTATACTCAAAAATATCTCTCTATCGGTATATAGCTCTCCTCATAATTCCTCACGTTTGTAAGTTATTCAAGATTGAAGTTAGTAACCCCAATTAGTGGGCTAAAACCCTATGGGGTTGTGGCATGACATTTTTCATTGATTTTTGTCTTTGAATAGTCAATAATTAATAATTTTTTAAGCTCCTAAAATCCCTCCAATATTCTCTATAGAAGCCACTCTCAACTCTATAAAATGAAATGTCATATATCCTCCAAAAGTAGTGATCATGGAATTTTCACCATAACTTTATTTCTACGAAGTATTAGATGCTGAAATGAACACCCATTTGAGCCGAAATCCTGATGAACATAGTGACCAAATTTCAGATCTTGGTTCACTATATTTTAGGAGATATGATATGTGGAATTTAGGGTTTTTGCAAGCTCCCTAATTTCATCTCAAAGAGGTGACCTTGGGAAAATCATCATAACTCTCTCTCTGAGAAGCAGATTGGAATTATGTAAAAAGTGATGGATAGTGAATGGACTTTAGTTTTATATTTATTAATTTCAGAGCCGAAGGAGGAAACAGTGACATTTGGCATGCCGTACAAGTTCACTCTACTAAACTAGTCCATAATTAGGTCATTATGAGAGATTGGGCATAACTTTGCCTTGAAGAATCCAAATCGGGTCAGAATTGTGGCATTGGAAAGAAGACTCAGAGGGCTACTGCAAGACTGAAGATCACATATTGGGGATCTTAAATCACAGAGATACATCAGATTCAATATCATACTCCTAGAAGGCAAGAAAAAAAACTAGATCAAGTGATGTCAAGGGTTGCAAAGGACCAGACTTTCTAGGGTAGCAAAGAGCAAGGTGTAGCAAAATCATGTAGTAGAGGTAAGCTCCAGGTAAGTGTCTTCTATATATGCATGTTCATCTCTTAATTTCATTACGTTCTTTGTATTATAATTTGTTGTTTTTGTTTAGCACTAACATATGCTCTGCAGGATGAGGTAAGTTTTGCTATTATCATGTCATGGGTATTTCCTTGAAGACTTTTTGCAGGTATTTATATATTAATCAAGAGAATACTCAATGCATAATATAATGTTTTGAAGATTCAGAAAGGGTAGCATGACAAGACAAACAATCAAGGTGCATAACATCAACAAGAAGTTCACCACATGAAGTCTTCAAGTGGGCAGCACTACATACAACCACTGTAAAAGTATCATTGTACATAGTCATTGTAAAAGCATCATTGTAAAAGTTGTACAAGTGTCTATCTACCAAGAGTTGAAGAGGCAATGTCAGGAGGTCTAGGATCATCATTAGGTGGTTTTGTCATAGTTTGGGTTATGGTATAGTTTTTCTTCTTCTTCTACATCATTCTATATCATTGTAAAGTGGACCATTTTCCTTGGTATGGGAGTCCATTCTTCTTTTATTCTTCTATAGGGTGGTGGGGTGGTGTTAGGCTGGTGCATGAAGTCACCAACAGGTTCAAGCCTGTGAAAACTTCAGGGTGGTGGGGTGGTGCTAGGGTGAGTTGTAGCTCATTGGGTGTTGGGGCATCCATTCAGTTGACTACTGAAGAATCTCGGTTGTTGGAGCATCCATCTAGTGGGAGCTAGAGAAGAATGATTTTCTAGATTCCAGGAAGTTGGATATTTCTTTTCAATTGGAGTTGAAGATTAAAGAATTATTAGAAAATTATTCGGGTGTTTTTTCCCAAGAGGGGGTTTCCACCTTAAAAACTGTGTGCATTTGTGTTCCTTTTGTTTACTGCTATCATTGTACAAACGCTGATAATAAGTTAAGATTAACTAAAGCTCTGAAAGATTACTAATAATACTAATTGAAAGGAATACTAATTCACCCCCATCTTAGTATTTCCAATACCCTGGAACCCCAACTACATGTCTCTGATAAGGGTGAGGGATGTCATCCATCCCAGTCTCTGGGATATCCAAAGTCAACCTCTCAAGATTGTGTTCCATCTCTGTCAGAATATCTTCTACCTCTGGGTTAGTTGCCACAGTTGCTCGCCTCATCTGTCAAATCAACTTAGTATTGATGGTTGGGTTGGGCCCATGTCTACACATGAATTTTGGATAATTAGCCTTTGAAGACAAAAACACATAAATTTTTAAAAAAATTGGAAATATGTCAAAATGAGAAATTCTCACCTAAATCACCCCATTGAGTTCTGGTGGGAAATGGGATATCAGGATCACCTCTATAATCCATCCAGACATATGGAAATTCCTCGGTAAGAACAATCTGTTGGCCTAGCAAGTCAAAAAACTTAGGAGTATACCTCACTACTAGTCCATCGCCTCCATGACGTGCCATTAATGCAACCCACCTCATCATGCGTGGATCCCTAGGTCCCCCCTCATCTTCTATAATTTGTTGTGGCTAGAGAAGAGGAATCCTCTTTAGGGTGAAATAAATAAGAATGGCACCATAACTGAAATTCTTCATTTTCCCATTCTTGCATTTGGTCAGTTGTCCCTTCATGTTTACCACCACTGACCTCGCACCAATTGAACACTGTGGATTCCAAACATTCCATGGTAGTCTACATCTGTGCTTGCATGTCTAAATGAAGTGTAGCACTGCCACACATATTGCTAACAATGAAAGTAATGGTCCTTAGGGGCAAGAGCTCAATGGTCTGAATATCAATTATGCCATCCTTAGGTGGTGCACCCCTACAAAAGTGTCATGGATACCCATCAGTAGTATCTTATCCTATCCTCTATCCAAATAATGAAATGTCGACTCCCCAATGAGACAACCCAGTCAAGAAATAGATGTCATTGACGTCAATGGTAATGTGATGATCTGCGATCACGAAACATTGTTCCTGGACATTCCAGGTTCTTATGAGTCATGTCATCAAATCCAATTGAGATTTCATCCCAGGAATGAGCTAGTATTTTAGGAGACCATGTTACATAGTAATTTGTCACTGTCCTCATTTTAGTCCCTCCGTTGTGTCAGCATCAAATAAACATGTTCATATTTTCCCACTCATGCAAGAAGATTAAGCAAATTCTCTCTGATGCTACAACTTGACCCTTATTCCCTAAGTTTTTGACTCATTGCAAGTAAGCCATTAATATACACAACAATCCCTTGTCATAAAGAGCCTCATCGCGACACTGACACAGGTGTACACATGTTTCCCACAATCGTCAAAGTTTAGGGCCCAACGCGAGGCTGCCAACTATTTATCATGACGATGGGTCTACATGCATTGCCTCCTCGCTATTTTGCCGCTGAGACTTAGTTCACGACTAGCGATGATCCAGATTGGGTGAATTTGTTCAAATATTCAGCCTTCTGGATGTCTCTAGAGTTGGTTATTGGGTCAGTTTGGGTCACCCTTCCTCCTCTGGGATGGTGGTTCTATATTTTGTGCAACCTTCCTTGAGGATAAGCTCCCTCTTCCTCATTTCATGGAGACTCCTTCTCCTATAAAATCACTCACCATTGCTATGATCTGCTAGTTCTTTTAGTTGGATAGTGCTGCTAGTTCTTTTGAGTTTGGTAGATAGCTTTGGTGTGAGTGTGACAAGTGTGGGATTGCTAATAGTTTGTTGAGAGGTTGTGGAGTGCCTTAACCTTGTATTAAAGCTTGTGAGTGAGAGAGAAATATTTTCTATTTGGGAGACCCATTCTTGAGAGTGAATGCTTGAAGAAACATATTGGTTGGACCCTTTAAGAAGGCTTGTGATGTCAAGACTTGGTTGTAAGCTTTACTCTTGATTCAATACAATCAATGATAATTTCCTACATCTTGTGTACAATTTACTTGATAGCTTATGATTTCTTGACTTTATAAGTAAATAGATCATTGTTTTTCTCGTTTACATGCTCTGTTGTTTTCTTGTGGTGTTTTAGGTTGATTGCTCATTAAGGAGAAGGAAATGGAAGTTGGAGCAGTGCAACGGAACTTCATCAACCACCAGTTTGAGGTAGGCCTCTAACGATGACTATTTAAGGGAATCGATTGTTGCTTTGTCTTTGTTATGACTAGACCCACTCTAGGGCTAGAGGGGTTTCCTTTGTCTGCAGAGGGAACACTTTCCTACTTCACAAGTTGGCGACTCCGCTAGGGAGTTCTTTGTATGTTTTTTCTCTTGTTTGCTTTTGTTTGGTTTTGATTTAGTGTCTCTTGAATATTGGGGTTAAACCATTAGTCTTTTAGGTTACCTGGGTCAATCTGGGAAGTCCCTTATTGTCTGGAAGGATAGTCTGGTGCTTGTTTGGGAGTTTTTATTCATTCTCCATTATTTTTAAGCTCGTCACTGGAAAAAGCTTGACAGTCGCGATGATGTCACCCTGTCTCCGTTTTGTAAACCTGTGCGTTGTTGAATCCTGTCGTACAGTCGCGATGATTCCTCAAATCGGCATGTCGCGAAAGATAGGTGTACTCTCATGAAAACATCACTCTGTTGCTGCGACTATTGGCTGATTGTCACTAGTTGTTGGTTTTATACCTACGACGATTCCTGTGTAAGTTGTTTTTACAACTTCACCTCCTGAATTCACCAGTCTTGTTTATCCCCTGCTGTCTTCCTCTTGCCCGTCAGTTTGTTTTAATTGTTGTTGGTTAAAGGTACTGTCTCTTTAGTTTCATTGAGTGAGTCTTGTGTTTTTGGGCCTTGTGACCTAGCTCTTTCAAGTTTTTTGAGTCTTTTGTCCGAGTTTCTTGTCTATCCAAGGTTCATCCACAGCCATCTTATTGATTTTCTTGAGGATTTTTCATTACTTTTTTTTTTGTTGGTCAATTTTTAGTGTCGATTATTGAACCAATTTTTGATATTGATTTGATTTTTTCACTACCAAGCATAGATCACAATTGTTTGGATTGATCAATTCACACTTGCTTGTTTGTCTCTTTAAATTCAAACAATCAAAATCAAAAGATTGCATTCATTTAGTATACGAAAGTTAAAGTACATTTGCATTTCAAATTTTCATGTTTGAGAAATTGGAAAGCGAACTTTAAATCTATCATTAGTAGTATCGATGCACTGTAGGACTGGTGTGTTAATGCATTGTGTTTCTTAGCACTTGCATTTGCTTGTCTTGGTTTTGTCTTGGTTTGGGAATGAACTCTCTACCTTTCTATAAGTAGGTGTTCATCGAAATGAAAGATGCTTTAATCATTCTAGTTGCATCCTAGGGTTTTTGATATACATACGATAGGGCTTGGAAATTGAAACCTAATTCAAGAACAACTCTAAAATGAACTGAATGAACTTAACATTGCATTGGAACTTAACACACATTATTTAGAGGTCTAGGCAAGAGACATGCTCCGGCATCGTTAAAACTAGTCACTATTGCTTTCGCTTAAGGTTGGGTGATTCCTCCTTCTGTGACTCAATAGCTGTTAGTACGGATTTGTGCTCCCAGTACCGTCGAGTATATATCGGGAGACACCACTATATCATTCTACATCCATAGGAAGCCATGTCTGCCACCTTACAAACCGTAACGCATCGAACACAACATTCGGGAAGATTGACTGCCGTATGAAAAGTCCTTGGTCATTTGATCACCAAGGTGTATATGCAGTTTTACGGGTTGTTTGGTAAACCTTTTGCCTAGTTCTCCAAAGTAGTCACTTTGATTTATTTTCGACTCATTAAAAGAAAAGGTCCATCTGAGCACTTGTACTTTCAGGCTCATTAAATATTTGAAGGCGACTAGAGTCATATTTTTTTCCTTTTCTCGACTCTTTAAAAATGAAAAGGTCAAGATCTGTTCCTATGTCATAAAATTTATTCGACCACATTCACATTTACCTTGTTGAATCTTTATTGCGTTTCAGTTTGCATAGAATTCTTTTCCTTACTCATTCTTTTTTCCCTAGGGCTTTTGAGTTAAATCATCCTAGCGGAATCACCGATCCCATCTCCTGCACCAAGTGACCAAGGCTCTCCATCTTCTGTCGCTTCTGAGGTACCGGTTGTTCATGATACTCTTCTTGTTATTCTAAGTATCCAACTGCTTAACTCTCGCGCTCCGGAAGACGAGTTTTACAATATTCATTGGAACCCCATCTGGGAGCCTTATGAAGAAGACTTTCCCATTACTCCGTCTGGTGTTTCGGTCCGGATGTCTTTCTTTGACATGGATGATATGACCCCCGTCTCTGGTGAAGAAACCTTTATGGCAAGTGGTGAAATCCCTATACCTATGGAAACTTCACCCTTCCATGTCACCCCTCTTGGTATCGCATTGCCTTTACGCTACCATGCTTTGGCTGATATCATGAGTTCTAGATCTCCCCTTACGATTTCCATGTGGTCTTGTACCGTCACTCTGACCTCACAGCCTTTCACACCCCAAATTCACAATGTGACTGTCATATCTGTTCCGACTATTTCGACTATTTGTGTGGCTTCTTCGGCTCCCGTTGTTAGTGCCATCACTGCATCTTTGGTCGTGACCACTATTTCCGGACCTTCAGTTGGTCCTACTAATGGTGATCCAACATCAACATCTGGAGTCGTTAATCCCACCCACAGTGCCCCACCTTCTTCTGGCTCCATTCTGGTAGGGGGGCATCTGATTAGTACTTGCAAGCTCTTCAGAATATGGATCCGTAGAATCCATTTCATTATTATGATTCTTGAGGAGCCCATATTTATCACCTTGGACGCATCCCATCTTAGCTAGTGGTTGAGGTTTTGGTTCTGTTATCTATTGCTTGGGGCCTGACCAGTTATCATGGTGGCCAAGCATAGCTGTCAAATTTTCAAGGACCACCCTATCAAGGTTAGCCATCTTACGAGCACCCGTCTCACGGACAACCATATTACGGGCAACCTTATCTAGGGCAACCTGTTGGCCCACAAGGACAACCCTTACAAGGACAACCTTTGACCTTCAATGGTTCCTCTTTTACTTACTTCGGGCAACCTTCTGGCAACCCAGGACAACCTTACATCCAACAAGGCCAACCTGGCGCCCAACAAGGTCACCCCTCTGGACAAGTAGGTCAGCCTCAAATCCAGCAAGGCCAACCAATTGTTCATCTTGCTCAACCATTTGGTCAGTTAGGTCAGCCTTCAGTTCTGCAAGGTCAACCCATTACCTAGCAAGCTCAACCATCTAGGCATATGGGTCAACCTCAATCTCAACCAGGCCAACCTTCTAGCCAGATGGGTCAGCCTCAGTTTTCTCAAGGACATCCGTCTGGACTCGCTCAACCGAGCACTCAAACGTTCGTTGCTTCTCAAGCTCCACTCGGTTTTCAGACCCAGTCTGGGCTCCAAACCTAATCCAGTATTCAAACTCAAGTTGGCTTTCAAACCCAATCTTCTTATCAAATGTAGCCTGGACCCCAGGCGCAATTTGGAGCCCAATAGCCCCAAGGGCAACCTCAAATTGCCCCATACCAAAATTATCAACAGCCACAGGTTAACCCTTATCATAATTTTTAGCAACCATATGTTGCTCCTGTTGGCCAGGTTGGTAATCAGTGGGCTGTTGGTGGTCAAAACCAGGGTTAGCCATCCAGTTACAATTATAATCCCTATGGATAAAACCCTTACGGACAAAACCCTTATGGGACAAATCCGTCTGGGCAAAATCAATGGGGGCAACCAAGAACTGGATGGAACTCTAATGTTGTTTCTTATTCGCGGCCCTAGATGTCCTTCAACCCTCAATTACCTTTCTTGGTGACATTGGAACTGCTGGATGTGTCCAAACTAACAAATGATCCCATTCTCCATAATCCGTATTGTCCACCAGTTCCAAGAAAGATTCATGGTGATTGTCCCAAATTTGACGGTAAGTCTGGAGAGGATCCGCAAGCTCATGTCATGACCTATCACCTATGATGTTCATCTAATTCGTGGCTTGGCGATTCCATCTGGTTTCGTCTATTTCAACGGAATCTCACTAGCTCTGCCACAAAATGGTATATTGAGTTAGCTTTTGAAACTTTTCAAGACTTTAACTTGCTTGCTATGGCATTTTAAACTCATTTTCAATTTCTGATTCAATATGAAATGGGCACACACCTCCTGACGTCCTTGAAACAGGACACGACCACGCATATCTCCAATCATATCCATGAATGGAGGAGGCGTCGTCATTTAATTAAGTTCTGGATCCCCGATCAGCTTCTGACTGATTGGTTTACAACCTCATTTGTTGATCCGATAGCTCGGGACATCGCTATGGGGGCATGTGTAACTAAAGAGCAAGCTATCGCGTGTGCTCAGTATCTTGACTTGGTTTAATCCTAGTCCGGTATGCTATATGATTATTTGCCTGATGCTCCACAACCCAACACTTCTAAAGCTCCGTCAATGCCATCTGTTGACGGTGTCATTGGTTCTGTTAATGCATCCTCCAGAAAGTCTTCTGCGAACCTTGCAAAGCAAAAGTCTACTGCTCTAAACGAAATTTCTTCTCAGGCTTCACCCCATCCTGGTAAAACTTTCGAAGTTAACGTCGTCTAGTCCCCCGCGGTAGACAAAACTTTGAAAGGTAAGAAGAAGGGAAAATAAAAGAATAAAGCCGATCAACCAAAGTAGGATCCCCCGAAGCCTCCAGCCAAAGAAGGTGCCAAGCACAAGCCTAAGTATCCTTGTCTCATTTGTGACGAGGATCACTATACTAAAGACTGCCCTAGGCGGTCTAAAGTTAGTCGTTTGCTAAAAGGAACCCCTGGGACTCCTGCTGTGCTTAAAGAGCCTTTTCCATCGTAGGAGACTCAAATGGTGGCTGATCCATCTCAATCCTCTTCCACCTTCAGCTCTCAGGTCTTCATGGTTGGGACGATTCCCATCCATGTTAGTACTCGGTCAAAAGAATATCCTTCGCCTATCGGGAAGGAGACTGAGGTCCCCTCCAGTATTCCTTCGTCTAGTACTAGTCCGCTCCATATTGAGTGACCTAGTACTGAGTCAGTCATTCGACCTCCTCCCAAAGGAGTGCTCCGAAAGTCTTCCTACAACCCTAATGCTGCACTATAGCATTGTTAAGGACTTAGCCCAAGCTCCTTCGGCTATGTCTGCATTAGAAGTCCTCTAGAGCTATCCCTCCCAGAGGAAGTCTTTGCTATCAGCCATTGGTGGCATTGACCTAGCCAACTCGGATCTGATCACTTTTGACCCAGATAATCATGTACCGAGACTGCCTCACTAGATTTCCTTCCTCATTCAAGTCATCATCAACTCTAAAAATATTCACCGCATTGTTATTGATGAGGGTGCTTCCACTTGCATCATGTTTGTTGCTTATTGGAAGGCTATTGGTTCTCCAACCCTGAGTCAGTCTCCCAATACCTTGGAAGCCTTCGATGGGAGAGATTCCCGTCCTTATGGTATCCTCCCACGTTTGCCTATTACCCTGGAAGGAAAGACAGTTGAAGTTGAGGTCAAAGTTGTCGATGCGAATTTAACTTACAACCTCCTGTTAGGACGAAGCTGGACATATGCCATGTGGGCCGTGGCTTCATCTCTATTTCGTGTCCTTTGTTTTCCCCATCAAGGGAAAATTGTCACGGTAGACCAGTTGTCCTTCTTCGCTTCTTCCTCTTCTGATGGAAATGTGCCTTTTGTGGAGCATACCTCTGTTCCGTATGAGAGTGTGGGTGTTGGAATTTTTAAAGATCCTGCCCTCATGGGTGTCTTTTCACTCCCACCTCCCAACATCGCTCCCATCAATATGATCTCTGTCTGTTCTGATCCTTGGGTCCTTCCTCCCATTGATCAGGTAGAATCTTGGGGCGATGTCATCCCGTTGAGTCCTATCGAGCTCAACTATGTCAAAATTTCTTTTGCATCGGCTTCATCTTCTGAACCAGCTCCTTCGAGTAGGGCTCTCGACATGTATATACAATCCCCTTGGCTCAGAGATAATGCTTCTTCAGATCCCTTATAGGAAATATTTCCTTCCGATGAAGCGATTATCGAGACTATGTCTTTCAAGGAACCTCCTTGGTTCGATCATCACCATCGTTCCTCGTTTCTCCCTAGCCACGAGGCTATGATTGCTTGTCTTGAGCAGTTTGCTTCCCATGTCCCCACCCAACCCCTTCAGACACCTATTCAAATCCATCAAGTTTTCTCTGAAGGCAATATGGGGAACATTACGCAAACCATACCTATCGAGATCTCTGTTAAACCTGGGGTTGTCGAGCATATTTACATCCGAGTAACTTGTACTCCGGAGGAGATTCAGCTTTATACTAATCTTTTTAGAGAATTTTGTGACATTTTTTCTTGGTCGTACGAAGAGATGCCCAACATTGATCCTAGCATCATGGTGCATGAAATACCTACGTATCCGGGTGCTAAACCTGTTCGACAGCGTCTACGCCCTGTGCATCCCCAAAAGGCTACTGCTATTAAAGCCGAAGTTGAAAAACTTCTTAAAACTGGGTTTATTTACCCTATCCCGCTGATGGATTGGGTTTCTAATATTGTCCCTGTGCCCAAGAAGCAGAGCACTATTAGGGTTTGTGTTGATTATCATGACATTAATCGTGCCTATCCCAAAGATAACTATCCTATGCCTTTCATTGACCAGCTCATTGATGAGTGTTCTGGAAGTGAGATTTATTCGTTTATGGATGGCTTTTTTGGTTATAACCGGATCAATATATCGCCTGTGGATCAACACAAAACCGCCTTTATCTGCTCGTGGGTACCTTCGCCTATAAGAAACTCCCTTTTAGTCTTAAAAATGCCGGCGCTACCTTCCAACACGCAATGTCTTATGTGTTTCATGATATTCATCACATTGTGCAGCCTTACCTGGATGACCTTCCATCTCATTCAACAAAGCACCATGACCATCCAAATTACCTCCGCGAAATTTTTCTTCACTGTCGACACTACCATATCCGTCTTAATCCACATAAATGTATCTTCTGCGTTGAATTTGGCAGACTTCTCAGGTTTTTTGTCTCCAAAGAGGGCATCCACCTGTATCCCCTCAAGATTGAAGCCATTTTGAATCTTCCTCCTCCTGCTTCTTTGCAACAATTGCAGAGTTTGCAAGGTAAAGAATTTTTTTTACACACTATGCTAAATTTTCCAAGGGCTATACGTGGTTATTGAAGTGGGATACCTCCTTTGTCGAGGATGCTGCTGCACAAGAGTCATTCGAGCAACTCAAGGAGCTCCTTGTTTATGCTCCATTGTTACATCCACCTGATTATCACCGCAACTATACTCTTTATTTGGCCGCCGCCGATAGCACCATCGGCATGGTTTTGGTTCAAGATGATGATGATGGTATTGAGCATGTTGTCTATTATCTCAGTCGAAATCTACTTGACACAGAAACTCGATATGCCTATGTTGAGAAGCTGGCATTGGCAGCCATTCATGCCATCCAACGTTTCCGCCATTATATATTATTGCGTACAACGACGGTGATTTTTGATTACAACTAGATGACGTACATTTTGTCACGTCAGTTACTGGGGGCAAATACTCGAAATTGATTGTCATCCTTCAAGAGATTGACTTGGAGTTTACTACGGCCAAGTCTAAGAAATCCCTCGTTTTCACCGAATCGCTCTGCTCGCTACCATCCTCTACCACACCCTCTCGATTAGAGGACCATATTCTGGATGAGTCTGTGTTCTTGATTAGCACCCTCGATCCTTGCTACGGGGATATTATTGTCTACCTTCAGATGTCCTCCTTTCGACCTGATTTGTCCAAGGATGCTCGACGACATATTCACCATCATTCTTAGCCTTATCACATTATCGGGGACACCCTGTACCGTCTTGTTGTTGACTCTGTTCTCTGTCGTTGTTTGACATTCGAGGAAGCCGAATGAGTTTTGAATGACTGCCACTCTGGCACTTGTGGTGGTCATATGTCCGGATATGATACTGCCCAAAATATCCTCCGCGCTGGTTATTTTTGGCCATCTATTTTTAAGGATTGCATTCTCACCATCTGCTCTTGTCATGTGTGCCAAATCTACCAACAGAAGATGTGTGCACTTCCCTCTCCTTTACACCCTGTCATTACCATCGGCCCTTTTGCCAAATGGGTCATTGATTATATGACCTATAACCTTCGCTCGGCCATGGGGCATGGGTATATCATCGTTGCCGTCGATTATTTCATGAAATGGGCCGAGGCGATGCCTACATTATCTAATGACGGTAAGACAACGGCTCAGTTTTTATTCAATCATGTAATTTCTCGATTCGGAGTCCCTCAGGCTATTGTCACTGATCATGGTTCTCATTTCCGTAATCATATGATGATTGAGTTAACAACCCAACTGGGCTTGCGTCATGATAGTTTGACGTTGTATTAGCCTCAAGCCAATGGCCAAGTAGACGCTATCAAGAAAGTTTTGGTCACAATGCTTCAACGCACCATTGACGTGCACAAGTATAACTGGCATTTGATGTTGTTTTCTGCCTTATGGGCCTATCTAACTTCAGCGAAGGATGCCACTAGATTCACCCCGTTTCAATTGGTTTACAGTCTGGAGGCTACCCTTCCAATTGAATGTGAGATCCCTTCTCTTAAATTAGCCATCGAATTGCTCCCATAAACTACTCCAATAGAAGAACGTCTTCTTTACCTAGAGCAGTTAGACGAGACCCGTCAACTAGCCTCTTTAGTCATTGAAGCACAAAAGAAGAGAGTGAAAACTCACTTCGACCAAGCTATCAACCCTCGTTCTTTCATTGAAGGAGACCTAGTCCTGCTCTATGATCAAGCCAATGATAAGCTAGGGGAAGGAAAATTCGAGCCTATGTGGCATGGACCTTACATTGTGAAACACATTTTTCGAAAAGGGGCCTATGAGTTGATCTATTATGAAGGGAATCCTCTAGATAAGCCCCATAATGGGCTTTATCTTAAGAAATATTATGCATGAATTTCATGCATCTACTATGTACATACGTGTGTTTTAAGTGTGTGTTTGCATGTATGGCTTGGTGTGTAGGCATAATTGCTACTTATTATGTCTTTTTACTTCTTGTGCAAATGTCTGGTACACCTTACATTGGTTTCGCTGATGGTGCCTACCGTAGTACCCAAAACCTTTCCTCTGCGGCATGGGTGATTTACGATCCTCATGGTGAGTTAGTAGACCTTCAAGTTGTTTGTTTGGGTTGCACCACAAACAATGTCGTTGAATATAGTGCTATCATTGAATTATTGAGTGAGGTTGTTAACCTTGATATTCGTGCATTGGTTGTGAATCTGGATTCTCAACTTGTTTTCCACCAACTTAATGGGTGTTATTCCATTAGAGATCATCGGATTTTAAGGTTGTATTTACGTGTCAAATTATTGGAAAGAAATTTTTATTTTATCGCATATAAACACATTCCAAGAAGATTAAACACATTAACTGATGCATTAGCAAATCATGTATTAGAAAAACATTTACACAACATGTAATAAAAAATTGTATGAAAGCATTTAGACACAGTAATAAACCATAGATAGCATGTATAAATATATATATTGTGTGACGCACCGAGGCACTCAAAAAATAAGTGTATATGTCAAAAAATAAAGTCTGTGTTCACAATACATCTGAGACACATGTCTCTCAAAAATAGCAGAAAGTAAAGCCTAGGTGTCTATAGTGGTGGGTTCTACTCCCTATAGCAGACCCTTGCCTGCACAACTCGTCTCAAGAGCTTGTGTATCCTAGGTGTCACACTGACTGTATGTCTCTGATACTCTACCAAGACCTCCTCGATCCCCCTGTAATCTGGGATCCCGTCAGTCAGGCCCTCAAGGTTACGGGCAATCTCCTCCTCTGCATTGCCGCCCGGGCAAACTAGAGCTAGCTCTCTGTTTCCCTCTGGGTCCCTCCGTGCCTCAGGAGCTAGTCCCATGGGTCTCTCTGGTCCCACATCTGCAAGTAACATAGAAACAACAATTAATACATATACATGACAAAATAAAAAAACATCATAAAAAAAACACATAAACAGTGTGGTGTTTGACCAAGTGTTTTACCTCTCTCATCCCATTGCTCACCAAGTGGGAGTAGCATGTCAGGGTCTCCTCAGAAATCCATGCCCACATATGGCCAATCCTTGACGATGACCTTCTGATGGTCCAACCACTCTCGAAACATCACTCCCCATGATACTAGCTGACCACCACCCCCTCGTGGAATCACATGTGCCCATCGGGTGATGCGAGTCTCCCGCGGTCTAGGCACATACAAGTCCATATCCTGTAGCTGAAGTGATGGCACCTACTCCAGCATGAGTGGGATCAGAATGGATCCGTATCCGAACTGTTTGGTCTCCCCTCGTTGGCACTTAGTAAGCTGCCTCTTCATGTTAATGGACACTGCATTGGCCCAATTGTACATGATCAGAGTGAGGCAATCAAGGGCCAGTCGAAGATGGGTCTTCGTTGCCTCATGATGTGCTTGAGAGCCCACTGCTCTCATAACCATAAATAATACTGAGTGAAGGGTCAAATCCCCCACTATCAGGATTTGTAGTTTCCCTCTAGTGGATGATTTGCGCGCCCCTGGGCACACCCACGCTATCAGCATATCAAGGGTCTCATCGGCAACCCGTGCACCCTCTATGATTGGTTTCTCACTGTGACAAGACAAACCAATCAAGAAATATATGTCCATCGCATCAAACTCAATTTCCTTGCCATGGATGACAAACTTCCCCTCTGTCGGGTTTCATGAGCAAATCAGTAGCTCGAGCAGGTCTGGCTGTGCTCGAAGGTGTGGTGTAAGGAAAAATTTCAATAATCCATAATCACGTAGGGCTCTTCTGTGCTTAGGATTGTTAAATGCCTGTTCTTCGTTGTCATCGTGGGTTCTCTCTTGCCATACGAATTCCATTATTTCCCTGCATTGAAGGGAAAAATAATTAGAATCTTTTCCATGAGCTTAGATGTGCAATTTTTAAAAAAATCAATCTTTGTGATTTCGTCGTGGCTGTTTTCAAACAACAGTGATGGCTCAAGATCGGAGTTTAGTTTTTCATCGATCGTCGTGAGAGTACACCTGTCTCTAGCGATGATCTCGACAGTGATGTGCGTTAGCATGCTCGGTCGTCGCTAACCTGTGATGGATTTCCGCGACGACCGAGAGGTGGATTTGAAACTAAAAATCCACCCAAAACCACCCATGAAACATGAAATTGACTGAAAAAACCATTGAAATGTAGCACAAAAGATGTTCTATTTACTTGGTAGGAGTCTCGGGCAAGATGGTCGATCACTGATGCCGAAATCGAGCTTTGAACTTCGTTAAGGTTTGCACTCAAAATCACCAAAGGTAAAAACTCAAAGGGTAAATTAAAAAATGAATTACCATGGACCCATTTTATAGTGTTTTCTTTCAAAATTTTAAGGTTTTGCACTATAGGGTTTAGGGTTTCACCATTTATTTTAAGTTTTTAACCTAATTTTCCATATGTATAATGTATTTGTATCGAATGGATCTTATGATGTGGTTTTTGTGTAGAAACAGGGATGGCGGATACATGTAATGATCCATATATGCTTGGTCCATTTTTTTTCAAAAGTCTTCTTTAAGCCCTTTTCCGACTTACAAAAGATGAAAAGATTGATGAGTTTTCCCTTTTAACTTGTTAAAAGGAATAAAAGGCAACCCACTTTCAACTCTTTTCCGACCATATAAACATGAAAAGATTGGCGGACTTTTTTCATTTTGAGTTCGATACTGGTTATGAAACGACGTGTCTTCGATCGCTTTTTTACTTTTTCGGATTAGGGCCACTAGTTATGAAAAGTACTCCTTGATTGTAATGGTCAAGTGGTTCTCTCGAGTATTATTTTATACTTTTTCGGGCTCGAGGGACACATAAAAGGACACTCCTGGAGTTTTCTTTTCTGTGTCTTTTTCAAACTCTCTAAACATGAAAAAGACTCCAAGTTTTTCCTATGTCGAACTCGTTAAACCTTGATGACATTGGACTCGTCACCATGACGAGACTCGAGCTTCTCCTCCCTAGGGCTTGTTAAATTATTACTAGGTTGGATTCATCCAAAGGTCGAACTTATATTACAAGCATATGTTATCCCCTTCAAGTTTGTTTTTCAAAAATAATTGGGGTACTTTCTAGCAATGGTGGGGGAAACTTTGGAAGTCATCATTGGTTACCTACGGTAGCTAGTCACTCTTGAACATTAACACTTTTTCTTCTTGTTGGGTTGGGATATCCTCACATCGTCATTTGGCCTTCAAGGGTTTTGGGTTGCCATTTTTCCTCATTCCATCTGATCCATGTTGTCTCCATCAAACCTCCGATCCCTTGGTAACAAAATGTTGTGACATTCTAGAGTTATGTCACCGATATGTTCAAGAGTATAATCCTTCTGTAGTTCACACCCTTACCTCCTCTTCTGATACTTTGTTTCATCATCTACCACTTGTTCCTTATCTCGCGTCATTGATGGGGGAAACCTTATGGCCCTCCTGTGACGAATCATCTTCTGTCAACACCAGCTCATTATCCATGAGATTGATCTAGAGATCCCCTTCAGTACCTTGGAGCTTGCATGCCTCAATGGAAAGTTCTTCGCGCCTAACGACAAACTTTCATCATTGGTCTTCGATGGGGTGATTCGATGAGTGTTCGACTTTAGCTCATTTTTCACACTTAGTGGATTGTACTGAACAGTACCTTAAGAGGAATTAGCATTATTGGTGGTTTCTCTCGTGCTTTTTAATGGTTTTCATCATTGACTGGTAATCAAGTGACTTTCTATCATGCTCAACCTCAGCACATTTGTTCGCATGCTAGAATTTGTACTAAGATTGGTTAGGGTTTCAAGACCCTGGACTAAGATTACATATGTTCAGGCTG
This sequence comes from Pinus taeda, assembly GCA_000404065.3. Lineage (NCBI taxonomy): Eukaryota > Viridiplantae > Streptophyta > Pinopsida > Pinales > Pinaceae > Pinus > Pinus taeda. The sequence continues at coordinate 189,567 of APFE031001135.1, read as the reverse complement.
CATGGATTGGTTCGTGATTACATACGTGACTCTTTGATTGGATGGCTATGACCATACCTGAGTCTTCATGGATGGCTGCGACCATATCTTTATCATTATATATGGTCTTATCAACTGGGTGGCTACGTCCATACCACGGACCAAGTTTCATATGTCTTTTGGATGGTTGCGTCCATGCCTAGACTACATGTATTTCAATATCATAGATATCAGTTGTACTTGCGTTTGCAGGTTCTTCAAGGTGGTGTTCCAATTCGGTCATGGTTTCGTAAAGAATTTCACCCATCCCACTCTCTCGGGCTTCATGCTTCAGGGGGCATCTGTTACACAGTAATTTGTCATTGTCCTCATTTTAGTCCCTCCGTTGTGTCATGTATCAAATAAACATGTTCATATTTTCCCACTCATGCAAGAAGATTAAGCAAATTCTCTTGGATGCTGTAAGTTGACCCTTATTCCCTAAGTTTTTGCCTTGTCGTGAGTAATCCATTAATATATGCGATGATACCTTGTCATAAACAGTCTCATCGTGACACGGATGCAAGTGTACACTTGTTTCTCATGACAGTCAAATTTTAGGGCCCAGTGCGAGGCTGCCAGCTATTTATCATGACGATGGGTCTGCATGCATTACCTCCTTGTGTCGCTGAGACTTAGTTCACGACCAACAACGATCCAAATTGGGCGAATTTTTTCAAACAGTCAGCCTTCTGGATGTCTCTAGAGCTGGTTGTTGGGTCAGTTTGGGTCGCCCTTTCTCCTCTGGGATGGTGGTTCCATATTTTGTGCAAACTTCCTTGAGGATAAGCTCCCTCTCCCTCATTTCATGGAGAATCCTTCTCCCATAAAATCACTCACCATTGCTATGATCTACTAGTTATTTTAGTTGGATAGTGCTGCTAGTTCTTTTCAGTTTGGTAGATAGCTTTGGTGTGAGTGTGACAAGAGTGGGACTGCTAATAGTTTGGTGAGAGGTTGTGGAGTGCCTTAACCTTGTATTAAAGCTTGTGAGTGAGAGAAAGATATTGTCTATTTGGGAGACCCATTCTTGAGAGTTAATTCTTGAAGAAACATACTGGCTGGACCCTTCGAGAAGGTTTGCGATGTCAAGACTTGGTTGTAAGCTTTGCTCTTGATTCATTTTAATACAATCAATGATGATTTCCTATATCTTGTGTACAATTTACTTGATAGCTTATGATTTCTTGACCTTATAAGTAAATAGATCATTGTTGTTCTCGGTTACGTGCTCTGTTGTTTTCTTGTGGTGTTTCAAGTTGATTGCTCATTGAGGAGAAGGAAATTAAAGTTGGAGCAGTGCAATGGAACTTCATCAACCATCGGTTTGAGGTAGGCCTATAACAATGACTATTTAAGGGAATCGATTGTTGCTTTGTCTTTGCTGTGACTGGACCCACTCTAGGGCTAGAGGGGTTGCCTCTATCCACAGAGGGAACACTTTCCTACTTCACAAACCCTAAGTTCTTAGAGCCTGCATGGTAGATAAACCTGCCAAAGCTGCCAAATCATTAGCTTCATGCTCTCTTTCCGTCCACTCCATTTTGAAAAATAAAATAGCCTGAAATGACCATTTTAAAAGGATTAGAATCATTTTTTAAATCCATCTCATGTTTATTGAGGGAAAAAACTTGTAAAAAAATAAACCCTTTCCACCTGTGTTGCCATCGTTTTGCAGACAAGGCATAGTTGCGTGGATTTTTCCAGAAAAAATCCACGCAGGCTGTGATTTTCTGTATGGAGAATTTTACTTGCCTGCACGAGCCTGACTGAAAGAAACCAATGCATGGCTGAGGGCACATTTTTAAACAAAATCTTGCCCCAAAAAAATAACTGAAAGCTTAAAATGGAATTTTAAATGGATGAAAAGCTAAGTTAAGGAGAGATCTTCTACCTGGAAGAAGCGGTGCACAATTTCATCCACAAGTTAGCTCAGAATCAGTGCTTGTAGTTTGGTGGTAAAAAATCCTCTCTGTGCCCTCAAACAGTAAAAATGAAAATGGTGAAAAATAAGTTCCCACTTTTATAGGGTTTTTGAAGCTAAAAAATATTATTTTTTATATTTAAAACCTTTTAAGAGGGAAAATTATATTTTCGAGCAGTTCTGACGATTTATTGAGTTTGAATGTGTAGGAAAGGTTACGGAGCGAGGATAAATAATTTTGACTATTTAGCAGACTTTTATCACTTTACATGCTCTTAAAAAATTACGAAAAGCGAAAATCATGGAGTCCTCTTTTAAGCCAATTTCAATCTCTTTCAAAATGAAAAGATTGTCAAGTATTTGCTTGTTCTAACTCGTAAAAATAAATGAAAAATTGTCCAGTCAATATGAGTTTACCCCTTTTACGGACTGAGTTAGGAATATTTATGAAAAAGGTATATGTTGACCAAACATGGTCAATAGAGTTCTCTCTTGTATTATTTTATCCTTTTTTGAACCTGAGATACTAAAACTTACGAAAAAGAACCTGATGGAGTCTACTTTTGTTTTTATTCAAATTCTCCAAAAACTGAAAAACATCGAGCTTTACTTTCTCTGGGCTCGTTAAAATTTTATGGTAAAAGAACTGAATGAGTTTCCTTTTTGTGTCCTTTTCAAACTCTTTAAAAGAAAACAACATCGAGTTACTCCTTTACTAGACTCATAAAAACTAAACAATATAGGAACCGTTAAGCATAACGAGACCAAACCATTCCTTCTTAGGCTTCGTTAAAAATACTTCGATGGACTCATCCAAAGGATGAACTTACAGTGAAAGCATATGTTATCCTCCCCAAGATTGTAAAAAATAAAGAGGTACTTGCCAGTAATGGTGGGGAAATTAGGAAAATTTTTCCATTTTAAATTATCATTTCTAAAGGTAGCATGTTGTTCTTGAACATGACACTCCATCACACTCATGTCTGGGTTGGGAAATCCATTTGTCTTATAATTAATAAAACCTCATTTGAAATTCTTCATGGTTTTTGGTATTATCGTTAAGTCAAATGTTTCCAAGTCAATTGTCATGTTGTTATGTGTTCAAGAGAAGTCCAACCTTAGTTCAAAATCCCTTTGCAAATTATAGCCTTCAATCGCATTGGCCATCCTTGAGTTAGTCCTTGCAAACTATTTTCAAAACTTGACATTGTATTTCATGTTGTAGGATTTCCTATGACAATTCGCTTCCTATCGACTTCAGCTCATTATCTAGGAAGTTGATTTAGAAACCTTCAATACCTTGAGACCTGCATGCCTTAATGGCAGGTTTCTCACCTTCGATGATAGGTTCTCATCATTGGCCTGCGATCAAACGATTCTATGAGTGTTCAACTTCATATCACTTATTCACACTTATTTGACCTTGAGAACCATTTTCATTGTTGGTGGTTTCTCTCGCACTTGTTAAACAATTCATATCATTGATTGGTAATCAAGTTGTTTATGCCATGTTCGACTTTGAAAAATTCACTCGCATGGTTAGATCCGTACTATGGATCAAGAGTTGGAGATCAAGACCCTGGATCTAGTTTCATCAATCCAGGCTGCAGTTATATTTTATATTCATGATTAGACCCAATTATGATAGATGAATGCGCCCATGTTGTGTCTATTATCTATATGATTTTGGTTTTTCCATGCTTGTTCATTGAGTTCTTTTTACTTTGAGTATGGGAATGCCTACCTCAATGATGATTTTTTATACATATTTGCACTGTAATCCTTGAATGTTCCCTGTAGGTTTCTGACTATTTCCTCTTATCTGATCCTTGGAATGATAAAGTTTTTCAATCTTTTAAACTTATTTTACAAAGTTCGCACTTTAGGGGGCAATCTATTACATGTCAATTTGTCGCCATGACACTTGATCAGTTTACGGGTCTTTTTACTGTCTATGAACATGTTTGAATTAGCTCCCTTAGAAGTCAAACAACCCAAAATATCTTGATGTAGATGAGAAATTTGGGGAAAATAGTTGCCACACCTTGTTAAGTTTCACCTATGCTGATTTTTCAAGATTTTCTCGTGCATGCGCTAGAATTAACTCTGAGAACATCGCAGAGTTGCCCTATGTTTGCCACTATAAACCTGCGCAGGTGAATTCAAGAAAGTAAAAAATAAAAAGTACATTCTAGAAACATGGTAAAATATTTCCCAATTGAAAGCTTCCAGGTGATGACTATTCAAACTATAAACCCCAGATGATGCATCTTAATCCCTTTTCTCATGGAAACCTAATCCCTCAATTAAGGAGTCTCATACTCCTCTTTTGGATATGAAACTTCTTCCTCTTGGCTTATAAAATGAATAGAGGGTAGAGATATTGAGGAGGCTAGAACTCAGAGAAGATAAACTTATGTTGTTAGTTTGAGATTGGAAAACATGTCATCTAAGGAAGAGATTGAAGGCATTTGGGAGGGACCTCGCGGCATCAAGGGGAAGGTTGTAAGGAACAAATGAACACTTTCTGCCATTTATTTGTCTTATTGGAGTGGTGAATGGTTTATAATTGTTTATAGTGTGTTAGAGTCAGTCTTGTCAATCCTCCGTCAGAGATCAAAACTCTTTCTGCATTTCATTTTTAGGAGTCCCGTTCCATTCACCCAGCTGCATTTCGCTAGGGGAATGCCATAATTTGACGGAAAAGGTCATGCTAGTCATTCCCCTCATGTCTGGCTCCTGTTGGCTTAGGTCTTTTGTCAATGATCACTAAAGTCCATGACAATCAATGTATGGTAATTTACTGGACAAAGTCATTTTCGATAATTAGGTCTAGGGATTAATCAATTTGGTCTTCAACCATGTCCAATAAAGCCATGCAGGCTAGAGTGAGGCCCTTACAAATTTATGATTCAGAGAGTTTCATCGTCATGTGGACAAACTTAGACTATTCTTCAAAACTCTGTTTTGAAAAAAAGTCAAACAGTGTCATTTGTGATAAGGGAAAAGTCAATGTCAAGTTTTGAAAATAGTTTGCAAGGACTAACTCCGTGGCCAAAAGGCTTTTGACGGAAATAGTGCAAAGAGTGCCGAAAATTTCATCATTTAAGCTAAAATTTCAAAGGGAAAAGTGAAATTCAGTGTTGCTTTAAGTCAGTGAAAAAAGCCAAAATGAAACATTAGCAAAGTGGGTTTTTGGAGAAGAAAAAAATTAAACCCATGACTTCAAAGTCTTTATATACAAGTTTCCACAAAAATCAATCATTGTGCAAATCAAGGTCATAGAGAAACATAGCAAAGTTTGTGAGAGAGCTAGCACACATTTGGAGTGAAGTGGGAGTCGTTTTCTAGAGCGCGGCACACACACAGAGGGGCGCGACGCACATACAGAGCGCGGTGCACACAGAGCCACCCCACAGTGCAAATTTCACAAGGGCATGACGCACTGGGTTTCGCGCGCAACACTCACCCACAAAGGCCCGAAATTGTGCCAAATTGCCTCAAGTTGCCTGTGAAACCCCTCAAATCAATAGGTAGGTTCTATATCATGGCTTGCTCATCAAATTTTGTGAATGTTATGGTGGTTCATGGCTATGTTTAATTGCAACAAAACTCATAAAACCAACCACTAAAAAAAAAACATCAAAGCCATGCTTGCTAGGGTTGCAAAATTGTGGTGTTAGTGCCAAGGCCCCGTTTTCACCCCTCATTTTTCCTTTTCTTGCCATTTTTCCCTATCCCCCCTTTCTCATTTTTCCTATTATCCCAACCCTAAAACACTACCATACCCTATCCCCTATCCCTCCACTCTTTGGTCAATAAAAACCCCAAAACCCTACCTTATCAAATACCCAAACCCCCCTACATATCCCTAAACAAACTTCTCCCCATAACACCTATTCCCATCATATTACTCCCCTCCTAATACTCCCTTTTTTCATTGTTCCCCTTGGTGGCATATATCACAACAACACCTAGTTTCACACCATCATCAAAGGGCAGCCCAAGTACAATACACACAATAGTCATGGCATATGAGAATTCATCAGAGTATGAGATGGAGACACAAAGTGATTCATCCTCGGAAGAACAGGCTCCCAGGAGACATCACGAGAGTGGAAAACATGTTAGGGATGAGCCAACTACCCTCACTGAATTGCAGACCTGCCCTCTTGCCATGTCATGTTTCCAACATCTATCATGTTTTGAATTTTGTCAAAGGGTGGCTAATGTTAGAGTTCATCATGAGTTGGCCCGTATTTTTGTGCTTCACCACATGGGGTCAGTCTATCTTGGGCCGAGGTCACCTCACATTGACACCGAAAACATCTCATTGGCAACAGGCCATTTACCGTATGTTGTGAAACCAGTGACAAGAAAAAGAAGGTGGATAGACAAACATTATGAGCCTTACATTAAGGCCAGTTTCTTGAGGCAGCTCACAAGAATCTTTCCATTCAGATATTTGAAAGATGAATATGCTCTGCTCATGAAATTGATCCATGAAGTACTTCAGTTGTGAGGGGAGGTTCTCTTGTCTATATGCCTATCACACCAGGTTGCTCATGCACTTTACTAGGGTGCGGATGATGAACCTCCCATTTTTCATTTGCAGGAACATAGAGAGGATGAACACATTCATGCAACACAAGACCCTTCAGCAGCAACTTAGCAGTGTTTATCACTTTGCTTTTATCCGGATTTTGGTGGATCATCAGTTGGGATTGCAGGGCATTGCTTGGGAGGACTTCATCTCCCGTGACCTCTTCATCACTTCACAGGTATTATCAGAGGCATAGCATGAGATAGGTGGTCCTTCTCATCAGTATGAGCACCATGAGACCACTGCTATGCCAATATTCGTTACATATCAGAGAGGCAGTAGGCACTTGTTTGCAGCAGCAAAGTGAGTGTTATCTCCACCCGGGGTGGAAGGGACCTCGCTTCCGGCATCGAAGACACAGGTACAGGACAAGGGAAAGATGCCCATGCATGAAGAGGGGCCATCAGGTGAACAGGAGGCCAACTTCATCCTCATGTAGGATGATGATGCAAATGTGGAGAGTGCCAAACTTAGGATGACCATCCAAGAGCAGAAAACGGAGATTCAAGACTTGCCACTCAATTTGGAGAGGGCCAAATGGATCATCAGGTATTGGAGTAGAGGAACAAATAGCTTGGGACTAGCATGAGATCATGGAGCTGCAAAACATTCGTGAGAATCACCAAGCTGCCCAGCATAGGAGGATCGAGCTCACTCCCTTGGAGCAAGAGATTAACAATGACCATGTGTCTTGGCTCAAGCGTATCAACATCCACCTTGAGAGACTGCTGGAGAAGGCTGACAGGGACAAAACCATACTGAGGTGGATGGTTTATCATTACAGGGCACAGAACATGAGTTCGAAGGCTCGGATAAGGAGCTTGAAGGAAAAATTGAGCAAAGCGACTGTTATCTCAAAAATCAAAACCTGATAGGCTGCTGGTCAGGTTGACTCTAAGTAACTATTTCAGACCAATCTTTTGACTAAGGCTTAGCCTGCTTAGCCTGAGAGGGCTCTCTCAAAGGGTTATTGATTTTGACTATAAATAAGATGGCTAACTCTTGTGGAATAACATTAACAAATTTGATGGCTGGAAAAACATTACATAAGTTTCCATTGGGCCTATGGAGTCAATCATACTTCATTAAACTATGACACTGCCTTTACATAGAAGTCAGGGCACTTAGCATTTAGATATTCAGAACACAACTCATATAAAACCACAGTTCATACATGCATACAGGAAGTCAGAGCACAATCAGTGAATTCTGAGTGATTACACATCTATGCAACTGTAAAAGACATTAAGGAAAGAACAAATCACATATTCTGAACATAAAAAATCCCTCATGAATCCTGAGAAGTAAAACCAAACTTGTATTACTGAAACAGAGTTTTACATAAGCCAAATACAAGCCTTTTCATAAAATTTCCAACCCTTTGTACATTGATGCTTCAGCTATATATAGAGATCTTTACATAACTTGGATTCCTCCTCAAGCATGAGAGAAATTCGAATTCATCCTACTATGACACCTAATGATACTTAAAACTAACTATTAAATGGAAATGACACCTAACTAGGAGTCCTAGAGACCTAATACAACTAGGAGTGTAACTCCTTATTATGATTACAAAAACCATATCTAAACATTTAAATCATTCTTTGACACCTAAAACTCCATGAAATCGAACTTGATGAAGCCTCCCATGTGGTCATCTGACTGTTGAAGGCAAACCCTAGAAATTAGGGAACATGTTTCCCTGTTTTTAGGTTTAGGATCCTGAAAATGGCACGTGTGACAGAGCCTTTATCTCTTCATCCATGACACATTTTTTGAAACTGAAAGATATTTTTATATTCCAGGATGTCTAGAACAAAAACCTCTCTTGGTTTTGTAAAATACTTCTCCAGCTGTCCAAAATCGATCCTTGAAGAAGACGTGTAAAATAGGAAACTTTGATTTTGAAAAACTGCACCTACAGCAGTTTCGTAGCGCAAGTTTGGTCCTTCATTTCTCCCAGCTCATGATGTATTTGAGGAAACTGAAGGACATTTTTTTGAAACGATCCATGATGAACAAAAACCTCTCTTGGTTTTTTGAAACACCGTCCCTACCTCCCAGAATATGCCTTTGAAAAACCGGTGTAAAACAGAGAAATATGCCTGTGAAAAACTTGCACCTACAACAGTTTCGTAGCGCAAGTTTAGTCTTTCATTTCTCCCACCTAAGAATGGATTTGAAGAAACTGAAAGAGGTTTTTGTATTTCATCATGTTAGGAAGAAAAACCCCTTTCAGTTTGCAAAATGGAGTTCTCAGCTAGTCAGGAAAGCTTCTGTAAGTTGACTAGTAAAAACAGTTTTTCTCTGCTAAAACAGGCTGCTACAGGGGTTTCGTAGCGCGCTACGAAAACACTTAGAGTTAGTTTTTAACTATGAAAACCTTGACACAAGTTTGACACATTTGAATGTTAGGTGACGTGGGACCAGTGATGGGCAAGAACGGAGTGTTGACCCTATTTGACCACACCAACAAGACTCTTTTATAGATCTTAGACACAGAAACAACCATGGAAAGAATAGACCAAGACTAACATGAATCCTTTGGAATCAAACTGATGTCAAAACACATGGTGAGGATTTTAGGACATGGAATGAGGCTATGAAACTCTATTTGAATATGGACATGAGACTCTAACCCTATGAATTAGACTCTAAAACATAAAAATGACTTCACCATGACTTGACCATGACTGATACAAGAATTGAGAAACCATGTAAGTTGTCCAAATTCTTTAAGGAAGTTTTACAGTGATAACAGGCGGATTGCCGATGTATGGCTTCAAGTGACTGCCATTCACCTTTCTTAGGAAAGGTTCTCCATTTAACTTGACCAACTTGAATGTGCGCAACTTGATGTGTTGGTCGTGCCATGCCTTTTCACGCTGCTTTTCGACCTACTGGTGAAATCCAGCCATAAATCATTCTTCTTCGAGCTCATCCAGCTGCACGAGCCTCTCTTCTAGGGCTCCACGATCTGTCATACCTATGAGCACTCCTATGCGCAGACTAGGCATGATGTATCCCATAGGCATCACGGCTTCAACCCCGTATATCAACCTAAAGGTTGTTTGTCCCATCAACTTTTTACATGTCGTTCAATAAGCCCATAATGCTACAGGTATGCATAGGTCCCAATCACTTCGCTGAGCATTGCATACCTTGATCAGCGCGTTTCAAGGACTTTGTTGAACGCCTCCACTATCTCGTTACCCTATGGGTGATAAGGTGTGCTCTTTTGGTGATACACTTGAAATTCCTCCATCAGTGTGTTGATCATCTCATTCAAAAAGTGCGTACCATGATCGTTCATCAAGATCTTTGGACATCCAAATCGTGTCAGTACATGTTCAAATAGAAACTTCGTGGCAGTTGCGCCCATCCAATCCTTCACCTGCTGCGCTTCTGCCCAACGAGACAAGTACTTTTTCACAGTGATTTCTTCTCAAAGATCATCTTTCGCTTCTTCAAATTGATTACCCCATTCATATCAGTAGCCTAGTCAATTCCCAGGAGCACATTGTAGGGATTGTTGTCATCAACAATCTCTTTTACTTCAAAATCTATCAGCGTGCTCGGTCCCTCAATATCCACGGTCACTCCCTATAGCCAACCCATGGGTATGATTTTCTGCTGATTTGCCATCCTTAGCTAAATCAGAGACCATTGCAGCGCAGGTCGCCCCATTTGCACCCATGTTTATTTCGGTAAACATTTGCATCTAATCCCAAATCCAAAATGAATTGATCCATCTCGTATTCTCCAATCTACGCAGTCAATCTCATTTCAAGCCCCGTCCTTGTCTTATGCTTTCTGATCTTGCAGACTACGTGTGTTTCACCTAGCGCGGTCCCAGCACATATATTGATAAGTTCCTGTAACCCTTTCACAGCCTTACTCTTGCACAGTAACTTCATATAAGTTTCTAGGAAAGTTGTAAGCATAGAAGGGTCCATCTTTGGCTCAGGCTTATCTTTTCTTTCTGAAGTGGAGGCCTCAACGAAGCTCTTCTTAGCTTCCATGAAGGTTTCATGAGCGTGCTCCAAATCAAACAAGACCTCTTTCATCGGGGCTTTGCGAACCCAAGTATTGTCTTCTGGTTGTTTCCCCTAGTCATATTTTGTAGCGATTGCACTTCAAAGCACTATATTTACGTTTGGATCTTCCTCGCGCGGCTCAGACCTCATCATCTGCAGGTTCTGAGTCGAGGGAGGCGGTGGTGCTCCTTTTTCACGTATCATGTCTATCAGCGTAGGACAATCTTTTGTTTCATGATCAAACAACGTGAAATACTTGCACGACGAGCACATTGGATTAGTGAAATCATAGGCATAGTGTCCTGGCCCTTCGTAATTGTAGCAAATCAACTATCCTCGACCTCTACCAGGTCCTCCTCCACCTCGGCCTCGTCCATGCCCCTGAAATCCTGTCCACACCATCCCTGCATTCTGGTCAAGGGGCCGTGTTTGGGCCTGAACCCTATAGGTGGGAGTTCTATCCATCATTACTTCATAGCTCCTACAAGTATGTTTGACATGTCCCGGCAACAAAACCATTCGTTGGCTTGTGGGGGCCTGACCAAGGTTCAGCGTTAGTTAGCCAAACAAATCCCTACAATATTGGCCCTTTCGGTATCAGCCCACGGAGTGCGGACTGAAGTCTCACCCGAAGTAGTATGGGGGGATGATGGAACCAAGTTTCCGCACCCTTGAGATGGTTGTGATGTTGGTTTATTCCAAATATACCTGCCTTCGTGCAAGTTGCTTATCCCTCTGCTCTACCCTTCAATACCTTCACAAAATGGCACAATGGGCTTTTGCACAACCCTACCCAGGGGCTGGTATACTTTCGCGCTACTAGGGCAGCGAACTGTGATATTTCTCTAACTACTCTAAGTTTCTTACTTACATTATTAACAGATCTTAGTTATCTTTTCATAAATGGATGTTCTTACTTGCATTCACTTAACTAATATATTTACATACATTCGTGCATCATATAAGCATTATAATCCAAATTCATACCCAATATAACAAATGCGTAAACAGGAAATAAAGACGCAGAAATTGTATAAATCTTCTCTTTATTGATAATTCTAAACAATTACAGACTCGACCCGCCCTGCGCACTAAGCTGCAGGGTTCGCGCACTCAATTGCAGACTTCTAGGCCTCTACGCACTCAGCTGCAAAGCCTCTACCTGTGCTATGACCCAAACTTAGACTTCTACTTCAGAGCTATCTCTCATACATGTCTGATCTTCATTGATTCCATTATTCATTATGCCTCTAACTACTTAGAGCTTGCTCTATTTATACAATCCATGGTCCATGGATCATGGGTAGATCTTTTACAACCGACTTTATATTTCCAAAATAATGGCGGACAACCCTGTGACTCTTTAACAACTATGCACTCCGCAACCACAAAATGTGGAGTCTTTACATTTGGATTACAAAATTGGACCAAAATATGGGCTTTAAGCCCCAAAACTACCCTTGGGGAATCCTGCACCCAACATGAGGCCATCTGGATGAGGAAGATCTTGCTTGGTTTGTTAGGTCAATAGAAGGATCCAACCGTGATTTACTGCAATAATCAGAGTTGTATCAAACTCTTTGAAAATCCAGTTTTTCATGATCATACCAAGCACATTGATATTTGATATCATCATCTCAGAGATTGTGTATTGAGGTGGATATGTTGTTAGAGTACATTCCCATGGAGGAGCAAGATGCTTACATTTTTACAAAGGTATTTTCAAGATGTAAATTCAAGTTTCACAAAGACAAGATTGGGGTAGCTGATAATCCCTTTCTTGTTGAGAGGGAGTGTCGAGAAATGGAAACAAGAAATTCTAGTTTAATTTTTCCTTGAATTAAACTGATAATTAAAATCGAATTATATTCTCATAGCAACTCATAAATAGTTAATTAAGTTTAATTAGCTTATGAATTTTGAGTTGGAAGTCTTTCTGTAGTCATGTATATAATGTCCCTAAGTTTTATGGGTCCAATATGAGTTTAAATTGAGTTGGAAATTATATCACTCATTTTACTGAGTTATGTTCAATTAAATTAGTTCCAAATTGTTTGTGAAACTAATAGAGAGTTAACAATCAGTTGGTGCACTAGTGCATCCACAAGTGTCACTCTAATTAACTGAAGATTCCCTCATCATAAACTCATGCATGTCGATTCTGAGAAAGACCCAGTTGAGACTAGAGTGCAGGGACAATGTACTATCAGTTGTGTGATTTATTGAGTTGTAAATATCATGCATGCAATCAAAGAAGGACTTATGTTTGGATTGCGCAATTTTGGAAGCATGAACTCCCTTTAAATACGGGTTCTTCATCCTAGGAATTACAAAAGATATTGTGGGCTTGGAGAGCTGCAGAATTGGCTAAGTGTTGGCCAAGAGATAGCTTGTGACTTGAGAGAGTTGAGCATACTTGTGCGGAATTGTTCTAGTGAGAAAAAGCTTTGTATATTCACTCATATTGCTGATATATACAATACAGATAGGAGGGTTTTGAGAAATGGATTTCCCCAGATACATCTTGTGTTATGTGCCACTGATTTAACTTATTCTTGTTCATATTGTTTTCATTGATCTATTGGCTTCTGCTGGTTGGAAGTAGAAGTAGATTCTTGTCCTGTTCTTTAGTAAATTGCATGAGCTTGTGAATCTACAGGAAATTCTACAAATATCAACTGGTCTTTCTCTAGCCTGATATGCATGAGTTAATTATGAGTGAATCTTCATTTTACTGGTTGACCAGTGTTGGTTACACCCCACTACTGCAGGTTACACCCCACTACTGGATCTCCCACTAATTCCCCCATCATTTGGAACAAGTTTAACTGACTTTAACGTAGTGAGACTAAATTAAATAATTACAACTGAAAATAAACTCAACAAGGGCTCCTAAAACGTAGGAGACACTCTACATGACTCTAGTTAGGCTCCCAGCGCGAATTAACTAGGCCAACTAAGTCAATTAACTTAATTAGCTATTACAAGTTGTCATGGGATGTGGAATAACAATTTAATTCCTAATTTAATTCAAGGACAAAATTAAATAAGGATTTTGTTGTTGCATTTTCAGCATAGAAATCAAGACTAATCTGCCTTCTTTAACCTCATCATATTGCACTTTTCCCTCTTGATATCTTTAATTAATAACATCAACTATTAATACCTTATTCTAAAAAAAAATTAATGTAACTAAGAATAACAATAATGATAAACAAATTCATTAACATAAATTTAGCTTAATAATTTTAATAAAACTAGTAATAACAAGCTACTTCATTAACATAACTTCAGACAATTAAAAAATAATTAAAATTTTATATTATAAAATCTATTCCTTCATTAATCGTTAACAAATAATCCTAATAATATCATTAACATTTAATAATCTTAATAATATATTAAATATCCCCAACAATCTCAATAGAGACTGAGGGATAGAGGTTAGCAGGAGTTGGATCCCTCTTCTCACACAAAATCACATTCGACTAATTCGCCTGAATTCCCCTTCTCACACAAAACCATATTCAACTAATATTCCTTCCTTAACATCATCATACTGCACCTTGCCCTCTTCCTATCCTTAATTAATAACATTAATTATTAATAACTTATCTTTTAAAAAAAAACTAATAATAACAATAATAATAAACAACTTCATTAACATAACTTTAAATTTAAAAAAATAATAATAAAACTAATAATAACAAATAATACTAAATCTATTTCATTAAATAAAATTTAGAGAATTAAAAAATAACTAAAATTTTATTTATAATAAATTTATTCATTCCATTAATATCATTAACAAATAATCCTTAACAATATCATTAACATTTAATATCTTAATAATAATTTTAATATAACCTCTAAACTAATAACAAAGAATACAATATGAACCTATCTTTAGATATTTTATATCAATTATAATATACTATATATGTAAACTTATATATACCTTCTCATATTTTTAATTTGATTTTAAGCTTAAATACTTGGCTAGTTTCTTGCATTGGACACTCTCTCTCTTATTTATATGACTCATTCCCTACTCTCTTTTACTTTACTTTTGTCTTGACAATAGGTCTTGGTTTAGACTTGATACATTGACCATAAAAATGTCTATTGTGGAGCAATTTCCTACATAACTACATCAAGTAGAACAATGGTTATGTGAGACAAAACAACACATGTAGACTACTTTATATAAGTTTGTTATTGGTTTATGGGAAGAAAGTTTTATATCTTCAAAGAATCAATAAGAGAGAACTTGATCAAAAATATATGTAGTGGAAAATTTAGGCCATTTTGGGCATAATAAGATGCTTGCAATGTTCGAAGGGAGGTACTAATGCCCAAGTATGAAGAAAAAGGTGAGAAAGTTTGTGGAGTGGTGTAGGATATGCCAAATGAAAAAAGGACAAAAACAAAAAACACATGATTGCATACGTTGTTATTAGTATTGAATATGTAATGGGAGAATATGGAAATGGATTTTATGCATACACTACCAAATACAATGCAAATTCGATGAAATTTTTGTAGTGGTTGATAAGGTTTTGAAAATGACAAACTTTTCCCTTGAACTAAAGGAAAAGATGTGTGCTATTATGTTGAATTATTGTTTAGAGAGTGTGAATTTGATGCACTATTAAAGATAATCACCTCCAATAGGAGCACAAAATTTTTGAGTTAGATGATGTGGCAAAAGGTCAAATGGAGACTAAAATTTTGTTCAATATATCTCATTATACATGTTGGAAATAGAGGTGCTAAAATGGATTATGGAATCTTCTAAGATTTTTTAGCTAAAAACAATTCAAAGTAATGGGATTAAAGTTTGATCTGGATTTAATCAGGAACGCAACAAATTACAGAGATAACCATAAACACAGATATGTAGTGGAATAAATGCTTCATTTCATTAATGTAAAACATTGAAATATGCTTACAAACAGTAATGGAAAGAAACCAACTAGGGCGATGGTAGCTTATCTCTGATAAGAGATGTGGCGGTTACATGCCTCTAAACTATGTTACAATGAGGCTCGAAGGCCTATTTATTGTTGAGAAACAATGGAAAACCCTTAACATCCCAAAACCTAACCCTAGAAAATGAAACGCCAAATTGTGGGCCCTGTTTGGGTAAATTGGTACATCAATTTCCCAGAGTCGTAGCTTTGGCATACGATCTTCGTTTGACACGTACAATAGCTCATTAGAAAGATCTATCCGAGCACTACCACTTTGGGAGGCAACATGGGTCCATGGACCCATGTTGCCCCAGATTTCCCAAAAAACGTCGTTTAGGGCCTCAAAATGGCTCTGGAAGTTCGGGACCCGAAAAACTGCTAAAAATAGTAAATTGTGCTACAATTTAGGAAACTGAAAAAGCTGAAAGAGACAATTGTGGGGGTCCAAATGGGATAGGTGGGTGGCCACCAACATCCACCTGGATCATAAAAGCAACAGTTGTCCATCTGGTACTTGGTTTCAAATTTATAAAGCAAGAGCGTTGACTCCATAAGGCACTGGTCTCAAATATATAAATTCAATCTAATCGTTAAAATCTTGCTAGATTTAACCAAGCGCTAGGCCACTCAACTGTCTCCTGAACTAGTTGGTTCCCAAATTGTCCTTCTTCATCTCATTTCCATAGGGTCTACCCCCCATAGCCTGTTGTTGGGGGGCAGCTAGAACGGAGGTTGGGGATCAGGGTGACAACCTCTCGACCTAAGTCGTTGTCACAGATCGAACTTGTAGAAGGATGCCCTAGGTTCGCTGCAGAAACCCTAGTCCTCTCTAGCACGTGTGAGAGAACGATAGCCCAAACACAAAAGTTCTTCGTCCTTCTTCTCCTTCGTTGCCTCTTCCTTCTTCTTCCTTCACTAGAATGAGAGATGAGTGAATGTCTTCGAGGACGAGTCCTGTTCTATATATAGGCTTCTTCAAGAGTGGATGTGGCTCTTCCTTTAGGCCGACTTGCCAGCTGCCAGGCTTACTTGGTCTTGGAGGGTATTCTAACACTTTTAAAGACAAAAATAAATTTCTTTACAAGTTACAATGTGCCTAGTGGGATCTTCAACTTATGACAATGACTCTTTTGACTTCTTGATCTAGGACAAACCCTAGAAGCACTCAATGGGTGTTGGACCTATAAAATAAAAGACTTTAAGCATGAAATCCATGCTCCAAAAACAATAATAATAATTTACTTTTTATTTCATAATTTACAAGAATCAAAAATACATTTCATACTTATGAAGACCGAACATAGTTACACATTTTTCAAGAGCTTTGTGGCCCTTGGCCCTGCAGCACAAATTAGTTAAGCACCGTTGTCTGCCCAAAAAATCACAGAAGTTGTCCTCAGGATACCACCAAAAACTGTCTGGGGATGCCACCGAAAATTTGCCTCAAGAGAGCACTGAAATATACCTCAAGATAGTATTGAAATCTGCCTCAGGGTAGCCACTGAATTTGTTGTTCAACCAGACATATAGATCCCATGATTTCTAGACTAGAAAAGTAGATAAATGAGACATTTACTAACTAGGGTGGAATCTTTCACCGCCGAAATTAGTAGTGGAAAAGCGGTCTTAAAACCCTCAGAGCCACAACTCAACAAAACAAGATGTATTTGATCCAATTCCATGATGTTAATTTGATTCTAACTCTCCTCTATTTATAGATTCCTTCACGGGCTCCCAAATGTGAGGGGTTGTAAATGCAAACCCAATTTTGGGTATTTTTTGCTACAGCCAACACAACATTTACACAATGTTGCCCCAACATTGGCAAATTAGGGTTTTACCTCTTTATCAAGACTATAGCCTACAGGGTTGGATAGGCTATTTTGTCCTCACTAGGGCAATTAATTAGGAGGGAACATTACAGTTTTTGCTTGTTCTACATCATCACTTTGGTTAACATTGTGTCGTTAAGTCTTAAACTTTAGATATTTCTCAACATAGGCTAAATTTGTTTTTATCATGATTTTCAAGGAGCTACTTTTGCACTTCCATCCTATATTTCCACTAATGTACTTAGCATTCCCATTGACCTATTTGTGGTCATTTGTGAAACATTAATAAAATGGTCTTACTTTGTCTTCTCTTATCTTATGAGATGCTAGGGTTTGTGCCAGTGTGTAAACCCTTGAGAAGAACATGACGCTAAAAGAAATAATGGTTAGCCTTATAGAGCTAACACCTTCAATGATATTGAAATCTTGTTCTTGTGTGATGCATGGAGGTTAGGGCAAGATCATAGAGAGCCTAGCTCGACGAGTCTTGAGATTGGTGTGATGCCTTGTTAGGAAGAAAACTTGTTTATTGTATCCTTGATGTTTCATGGAGGTATTGGTGCTTGTGTCAATGCAAGGGCTGAAGACCTAAGGTTTGGGAACTCAAACCCTAGGATGGACATGGAGACATGAAAGCTAGTGCCAGAGTTGTCTTGCCATGCGCTTGTCTAATACAACATGGCCAAGGTTTGTTAACCCAAGAAAGACAAGAGTGCTAGTGTGGAGGGCTTGCGTGATACAAGCTCTATGAATGGCCAAGGAGGACTTTCTGATATATACACTAGCTTGTTGAGGATCTTTGGCACACAAGCTTTGTGAATGGCCAAGGAGAACTTCTTGATGTGTATGCTAGCTCGTTGAGGATCTTTAATGGAGTGATTAGCCTTCCATGGGAGTGATTCCTTGGTAGGAGGATTTGGTGGCTAGGTTTTCTTATGGTTTCCCTGGTAAGGGTTTGGAGAGCTCAACTTGTGCCAGCTTTGTAAGAAAGTCATGCTATGTCCCTGTACTTCATTTTTTTATATATGAAGTTTTCCAGTAGTCCAAATTTTGTGTACTTGCAGATTTGGTCTTCAACTAATATTATCTTGTTAATTTTAGAAAACAATGGTATGTTCTATGCTTGCAACAATTACTTCAATGTCCTTTTATTAACCCAATGATAATTTCCACTTAATTTCCAATAGCAATCACATAAACCATTAATCACATTGACAGTAATTGTAGATAGAACATAAAAAATAAATGCAAAAGGCAAGCCAAGACAAGAGAACACAAGAATTCAACTCAAGCCAAGAAAAATCCCCAATATGGGAAAAACCCTTGATCAATTCTTTTTATTATATATATGAAATGTTCAGCACAGAGAGAGAGTATAATAATACAAAGTCAAAGTCAAAATTGACTTGCCAAATCACTATTCAAAATAGCCTAGTCAAATCTGCAATTTGTTGCTTCCAGTCAACAGAAGTCAAATAGTGTTGACCAAACGGTGCAGCAACAAACAGTCCACTAAGCAGCTCAGTCAACCTTAGTCAAATGCGACTTGATCAGTTGGTCAAGATGCCTTGAAAACAATCCAAAAATTCCTCCTTAAACTCGGTCAAAGTCAATCAAATCTACTGCAAAACCCTAGTTACGGGTTTGAAGTCAACGCAGTCAAAGTCAACAAAATGCCTCAATTTGTGTGCCCAAAAACTCAGCCTACCCAAACAAAAATTCTCCCAAAAAATCGAAGTCAAAAGCTACCCAAAAAGTCAAAGTCAACATTGTCAATGCTTGGTCAAACTACAGAAAATTTCCTAATTTCGGCCTCCTAAAATTTGAACTCCTTTCAGCCACACGTGCGAAGAGAACAACTACCCAATAAGGTGTATGAACCAATCAGATGAGGAGAGAGAAGAATGTGTTGAGTTGATGAGGTGCCAAATGAGTTTGGAGGTCACTCTTATTTATATAAGTCAATGTGGGTCAAAAAACATGTCTCTTGGACTTCATGAGCCTACATGATGGTGTGACTAACCTTGACAATTTGCACGTGTCTGCTTCACTTCAAAAACACATTTCTCCTTGTCCAATTTCAGTGAACCTTAGGCCAATTTTGGTATTCTCGAATAGAGAAATTCAATGCAATAATTATCTCCATCAAATGAATTGTCCAAAGTGGAATTTGGGCCTAGTTGCCAACTTTAACACCCCCTCTCAACTAGGGATAATATCACCTGTCAATCCATCCATCATCATGCCATCCTGTCATCATGTACAATCTTTGCATCTCGTCTCATCTCTATTGAAGATTGATATAGATAATAAGAAGAATCGATCAAGAGTGAGTCACAAGACCTTGCCACTCTCCACTAACAAAAGTCAATCCACATAACTAGGGGTAGAACCCCAACTGACTTGATCCTAAGCGATCAAGTTGTTGAACATCATGCATCCTAGACATAGGGAGTACAACAGTACAATATGCGTCCATCTGTAGTGCTATAGTCCCTATCCTCTTTTCCCAACTCAATGGTCAAATGAGAGGTACTTCCCAAGAGTCCCAGACTACATGGGTAAGATGTATGCTGGGGCATCTATAGGAGAAGGTGAACCACTCATCCTATGCATATATCATCAGCCATAAGCAAAGGTGAACCACTCACCCTATGCTCTCATATATCATCATGGGGTATCATAGGGGAACGACAACCACTCACCCTGTACACAGTGTACCCATAGGAGAAGGTGAATTGCTGAAAAGTGTAACTAGGTTCGATCTTCATAATGACATGTGTAATTGTGATTTTAAGTAATTGATGCAAAGAAGAAAAATAAAATTATTATTGTAATGCTTGTCTCATGGGTTTCATGAGCAAGGAATTTTATTTTTAGGTAAGGCTCCCATTGTGAGCCCTTAAGATTGGTCATAAAGTCAAATTGAGTCAATTTCATGTATGAAGTACCCTTCTTGGGCATGTTACATTTTTTTATGAGTCATTAAAAGAATAAAAAGGCCCTCCAAGACCAAGCTAAAGCACCTCCTACAAGTTGGCTTCAAGAAGGAATAATGAAACCTCTCCAAAAGACATGTCGACTCACCCACAATTCAGGTCAGCTTATTTGATGGGCAAACCACTATAAATAGGGCAACTCGGCTTCATTTCAAAAAAAGAATTTCAATCAAAAGGAAGTCGACAACAGGAACTGCGAGAATCACCCAAAAAAGAGTCTCATAGCCAACGAGGAGGGAAGAGCGAAGGTGTTTTGGGTTTGTTTTAGGGTTGTTCTTCTGTCACACGTGCGAAGAAGAGAAGGATCATCTGCTGCAGGGAAGGCTGAGAAGATTACAGTCATCTAAGGTAATCGAATTGGGAGAAGGACAAGTCAAAGGGAAGCCGAATTAAGCAAGAAGGAATCTCTATTCCAAGCGGAGTCAAAGGCACTACATAGAAAGTGACACTTGCTAAGCACAACAAATAGGGCTTCTGAAATAGGCCGAGAAATTGCAGTAAACTGAAATTTGAAGTGTAGCCAAGAAGTAGAGAGAAATTCAGCAGTTTGACTATCGTTGACTCAAGGAAGAGAAGTAAGCTTTGTGTCTTTGTCTTGGAGTGGCAAATAGGTCAAGGGTCTTGGTCTTGGTATTTGTCAAATGAAGTCTCTATAAGAAGAAGAATTTGTTTGGGTTTCCCTCTCAAGTGGGAGAGGTTTTGGCCCTAGTTGATAGCCTATATTCTGTGTCTCTTGTCTCTTTGTTGTTTATGCATTGGTAGTTGTTCGATGAAGAAGAACACCATAATAATCTAATGAAAGAGAAGATCCCAATCTAAAGAAGTAAAAAGCATTCACAAGCAGTTATTAATAAAAGAGAAATCACCTAATTGTTATGCCCTAGATTTATCAACATGGTATCAAAGTTAAGTGACAATCTCTAGGAAGGGCATCTTATCAAGGGACACTCAAGGATCAAATCTCGAGAAAGACATCAAAGCAAATTGAAGGATATCAAAGTGAAGTCAAAATCTACGAAGAAGTGTCAAAACCCTATATCAAAGAAGTAGTCTTGGATCATCATCAAAAGAAGGCCAAGACCCTTCAACTACTCAAGTTCACAAAATCTACAAATCCAAGCAACTTGAAATCTATTCATCCAAGAGAATCACTTCAAGGACAAAGATCACATTATTATCTTGAATAAAAACCCTAGTTCAATCAAAGAAGCATTCTTGGGATCCGGACTTAATCTTTGAGTGGAGAGTATCTTAAAAGACTACTCATCCAAAGGAAGCTAGATCAAAAGGCACTGTCATCATCAAAAAGGCAATCTCCTTTTTATTGAAGCAAGGACTTCATCTGGAAGAAGATCATCCAAGAAGCATTAAGACATCTTCATCAATCATTATCGACAAAGGGATCAAGTTGAAGATTCTATCTTCACTTGACAAGTAAGTACCTTTTCTTCTATAATCTAATCTAGTAAAATGACTTCATTATATAAAGAGATCTATAAGCTGGTTGGGTCATCGAACTTCCTTCCATGGAAAAGGAGGATAGGCATAGTCCTCGAAGAAATGAAGTTATTGATCATGTCAATGGAAAAGTCTCCAAACCATCAAAAGGACAAGCACTATCTGAATACATGGAAAGGGATCTAAGGGCTCGAGAGATTCTTATGGAGTATGTCAAAGATCCCCTCATTCCCTATATAGCAGAACTGGAGACATCAAAAGAGATATATGATAAGTTGATAGAAATATTCTCTGAAAATGCGATAAGAAAGGTCATATCACTTAGATCTGATCTATACAAATTGAAGGTATCAAAAGATGAAGGGATATCTACATGTCTCTCAAAAGCATCTCAAATAAGAACTCAACTACAAGACCTAGGAGAGATGATATCTGATAAAGAAATGGTCTCCATTGTTCTAATGCATTAATTGATGAACAAGGTAACCTCGTATCAAATGCCCATAAGGAGAAGAAAGTTATCCCATTCAACAACTTATGTTTTCTATGCAAGATAGAAGAAGACAAGTTGAAGGAAAAAAGTGATGAAGGACCAAGTGAAAGGGGTCAAACATTTACTAAAAGGGAAGGGAAGTTCAGGAAGCATAGCTCTCAAGAAAACATGGCTAAGATTCAATGCTATGGATATCAAGAATATGGGCATTACAAGAAAGATTGTCCTAAGATCAAGAAGGTCAATATCAAAATAGGAAGAGAAAAAACCCATATCACTGAAGAAGTGGAGGAAGTTGAAAAGAAGAAGTCCAAGAAAGATGAAGTAAGAGATCTCTACCATGACTGAGATAGTCTTCCTCACCTAAGTTCTTTTCAAATTCCTGTTTTTAAATTATTCTATTCTAAGATATGGCTATCATGAAAAATAATGGGATGCATCATGACATCATACTCTTGACATCATGGAGACGCATGAAAGATGGTTGAAATCGAAGTCCATGGTAGTCGGCTATGGTAGCTCTTGGTAACCTCATTAAAAGCATAAGTGGCACTTATAGGAAAAAGGGGAAAGTCATCCAGGACAAAGGCTCATCATACATCAAAAGGAAACATCTGCCGAATGGGGATACTCAAGATCCTCAAAATTCTTTGATGGAATCTTCATCGAAAGGTTCACCGATCTAGAGGGGAAGCAAGTGTTTTATCAAGAATTCCAACTTGTGAAATTCATGGGATGATGGTATGATGACAAGAGAGGTAAAGCAGATCAAGGGATTGGAGTTCTTTCAATCAAGGAAGTTGCCAAAGGAAGTCCAGATGACCTAAAGAAAAAAGAGGTATGTATGTTTGTATTCGATATTTTTGGAGTCATGTCATATGGTTGCAGGTAACATGGATAAATGGTCTATCTCGAGAGCATGATCAAATGAAAGTATCTCCTTCTTTAAAAGGATGCAGGAAGGCATGAATCACACATTGTCTAGATGAAATCAACATAATATGTCCTCATATGAAATATGAGGTGGTTGACAGTGATTGGAGGAACTCTGATTAAAAGTTCCTAGGAAGGAAATGTGTGAAGAAAGAAAGGGAGAGATCATGAAATGTGCAACCATTAAGAAGGCAATCAACATCCAAGAACTGAAAGATCTGACTAGGATATCTCCATGAAAGATAATGATGACTATGATGTAGTCTGAAAAAGAAAGAGACCCTTAACAGTATATATCTTTTGGAGATGTGTCAATGTGTATGCAAGATGTTGATGCGAACTAGAAGATGTCATGTTGAAAGACCATCACAAAGGTAATTTTGATTTAATGTTCATTCCTTTATTTATGATATCTGGATGGGCTTATGCGGGGCTACCAAAGGAAAGATCTATGGATATCTTCCACCCAGGGTGTCCATGCAGTAGGATGAAAGATCCTTAAGGAAACATGGCACGAAGAAGGCAACATAGCATGAAGGAAGGCTAGAAATGAATTGATGGATCACTTTGCGATGAAAGGAATAAAGACATGACTGACTCATGATGAAAGTGATAGATGGTCTGTGCCCTACGAAAAAGTCCCGTTAAATGTAAACTCCTTGACAAAGAAGAAAATTCATGACATCAAAGGAAGGAGTTCTACAAGCAATTGGTTGTCCCATGATCTCCACCTAGAGAGTTGTTGGAAGCAAGTCCCTGGTCAAGAGGGAGCTTGGTCAAGTCCCTATTTAAGAGGGAGCTTGGGTACATTCCTTTATGGAATGGTTTGGTCATCCCTAGTTAAGAGGGAGTGACAATTGTGGTTCTCTATCTCATGTGTCATGCACTAGACCAAGACTAATAGTCGTAAGTCTTAGTGAAAGCCATGAGGAGAGAAATAGGCACATCATTCTTGTCTTCACTTGGGAAGACAGAATGGAGGATTGGGTAAACATCTGACATCTGATGCTCTTTGAGGATGAGTTAGGACATCCAAGATAAGAGTAGTCGTAGAGGACCGATATTATTTGAGGATTGGGAATCCAAGATAAGAATAGTCCTGGTGGAACACACCCTGAGAACCCGGTTGGGGTATGTTTAGAGAGAGATAATGTTGAGGGTGTCTATTCTGGTCTCGCCAGCATTGAGCTCAGATGTTTTGGAGAGAGGGAGTTGTTAGTCAATGCCTTGCTATGTGACAATGTTGGTTGATATGATGCTATACAGATGGGTTACCAATCCGACTTTTCTTATGAGAACTCTTCAAATTGAGAATAACCAAATGCCATTATGAATACCTCCCTAATTAAGAGGGAGTGTTGAAAAGTGTAACTAGGTCTGGTCTTCATAATGACGTGTAATTGTGATTTTTGTAATTGATGCAATAAAGAAAAATAAAATTATCATTGTAATGCTTGTCTCGTGGGTTTCATGAGCAAGGAATTTTATTTTTAGGTAAGGCTCCCATTGTGAGCCCTTAGGATTGGTCATAAAGTCCAATTGAGTCAATGTCATGTATGAAGGACCCTTCTTGGACATGTTACATTTTTGTATGTGTCATTAAAAGAATAAAATTGCCCTCCAAGACCAAGCTAAATCACCTCCTACAAGTTGGCTTCAAGAAGGAATAATGAAACCTCTCCAAAAGACATGTCGCTCACCCACAGTTCAAGTGGGCTTATTTGATGGGCAAACCACTATAAATAGGGTAGCTCAGCTGCATTTCAGGAAAAGAATTTCGGTCAAGAGGAAGTCTGCAAAAGGAAGTGCGAGAATCACCTAGAAAGGAGACTCATAGCTAGCGAGGAGGGAAGAGCGAAGGTGTTTTGGGTTTGTTTTAGGGTTGTTCTTTCGTCACATGTGCAAAGAAGAGAAGGATCATCTGCTGCAGGAAAGGCCGAGAATATTACAGTCATCTAAGGTAATCAAATTGGGAGAAGGACAAGCCAAAGGGAAGCCGAATTAAGCAAGAAGGAAGCTCTATTCTAAGTGAAGGAGTCAAAGGCATTACATAGAAAGTGACACTTACTAAGCACTGCAACTAGGCTTCAGAAATTGGCCGAGAAATTGCAGTAAAGCGAAATCTGAGGTGTAGCCAAGAAGTAGAGAGAAATTCAACAATTTGACTATCGTTGACTAAAGGAAGAGAAGGAAGCTTTGTGTCTTGGTGTTGGAGTGGCAAATAGGTCAAAGGTCTTGGTCTTGGTATTTGTCAATTGAAGTCTCTCTAAGAAGAAGAATTCGTTTGGGTTTTCCTCTCAAGTGGGAGAGGTTTTGGCCCCGGCTGATAGCCTACATTATGTGTCTCTTGTCTCTTTGTTGTTTATGCATTGGTAATTGTTTGATGAAAACGAACAACATAATAATCTAATGAAAGAGAAGATCCTGATCTAAAGAAGTAAAAAGCATTCACAAGCAGTTATCAATAAAAGAGAAATCACCTAATTGTTATGCCCTAGATTTCTCAACATGAACCACTCACCCTATGGTTGCACATAGCTCCAAGAAGTACCCCAGGTCCCCAGCAACTCCTAGAGCTCAATGTCCAACTCAAGCAGGACACTCATGGGAGGGTCCTTCCACGACTCCCAACCTCTCTCTGAAGGCAATGAACTTGACCTTAACAAGAGGCTTCATGAGGATGTCAGCAACTTGTTCATTCGTCTTGATGTGTTGGAGCCTTATTGCTCCCCATTGTTCCATATCCCAGAAAAAAGTGGTACTTGATACCAATATGCTTGGAGCAGTCGTAAAATACGGGATTCTCTGAAAGGCGAATCCCACTCTGATTGTCACAATAGATCACAGTGGTATCCAGCATGTGCTCAAATAGCTCACTAAAGAGCTTCCTCAACCAAACAGCTTCACAACAGGCCATACTAGTAGCAATATATTCAGCCTCAGCTGTGCTTAGAGAAACCAGTTTTTTCTTCCTGCTCATCCAAGAAATTGAAGTAGATTCCAACAAGAAGCAACATCCTGACGTGCTCTTTCTATCCACCACACTGCCAACCCAGTGAGCATCAAAATATCCATGTAGCCTCAAACTCCCGGTAGTATATCTCAGTCCATAGTTGATAGTGCCACAAAGATATCCTAAGAGATTCTTTGCAGCAACCCAATGTATGTGATGAGGCTCAACCATATTTTGACTCAAAGTATTTACAGCAAAGCATATGTCTGGTCAAGAGTTTACCAAGAACATCAGAGCCCCCACAAGTTGTTTATATTCTGAAGGTTTGCCAATTCGGGCCTAGTAGCACTTCCACATGGCCTCTTGAAGTTTAGTTCCATCGGTGTAGTCATAGACTTACATTCCACCATCCCACATCTTTCTAACAACTTCACAATGTATTTTCCTTGAGAAAGGAAAATCCCACCTAGCTTTTCTCAGACCTCCAGGCCTAGGAAGTAATGCATCAATCCTAGGTCCTTCATCTCGAATTCGAAAGTCAACTCCCTCTTACATTGATAAATGAGAGAGTCTGGACCAGTTAGAAAGAGATCATCAACATAAAGGACCAAAATAAGAGGCATGTCATTTTCAACCTTGAAATATAGGTTTGGATCAGCACTTGCATCAGCTCCATGTTTAATTTTGTAAAGCCATTTTGAGGTGACCACGGAGTTGTCTTTGGGTCGAAGCACCACGTCCCAGACATCATTCTTCGTGATCGATTCATATTCCTCATTCATCGCATCTTTCCATACTTGGTGCTTTACAGCTTCTTCAAACATGCAAGGTTCAGCTTGAACGGCAACCAGGTACCCTTGATACCTGTTAAGCTTCTTACTTTCGCGAAATGTCCCTCTTGGAGCGGTATGTTTTTCAGCATCTTGAAGTGTATCCTTGAGCCATAAAAGTCTTTTCCTTGAGGTAGAGGGATCACCAAGAGGTGGATCAATAGGATCCATCGAACCATCATGATCAAGCATAGGCTCATCCATCAAAGGGTCTTCCTGTGATTTAGTAGCATCATCATCGTCCTTACTTGAGATGGGGAGATCTCTGGCTTTCCCAAGAGCAGTGTCTTCATAAAAAGGTAACATCTCATCTTAATTCCACATCCCTTTGACCAAGTACATAGATTCTATATGCCTTTGAATTTTCACTGTAGCCGATGAATATACCTTTCTTCCCAGAAGCTTCCAGCTTATTCCTTTTTTCTTTAGGCACATGAAATTTTCTTACCAATGAAGACTTCCTCGAGTGTCTTGAAATCTAAAGCTTGATGCAAGCTCCTATTTTGAACATATATGGTAGTGTTGGCAGCTTATCCCCATAAGAATTTTGGTAGACCTTGATTATAGATCATGCCACGAGTGGCTTCCATGATTGTACAATTCTTCCTTTCAGCAACACCATTCTACTCAGGAGTGCATGGAACAGTTGTCTCCCTCTTAATGCCAGCCTTTCTGCAAAAGTCATTGAATTCATTTGATTCATATTAGGTTCCATTGTCAATCCTAAACTTCTTGATCTTCTTTCCTGTTTGATTCTCCACCAATGCTTTGAAAGAATAGAACCATTTAAACACTTCATCCTTTTTTTCAATAAATAGATCCATGTTTTGCATGAGAAGTCATCCACAAAGATTGCATAATATGTGTATCCTCCCAATGAGCTTACAAGCAAGGCAACTGACAGGTCAAAATGGACATATTTGAAGAATATCAGTCGTCTTGCTTTCACTAGAAGGGAATGGTCCCTTTGTATATTTCCCAGTTGCACATCCCTAACAGACTCCTTCATGGTTCATATTGATTTCGGGCATCCCTGTGACCATCTTCGTTACCCCAGGTAAGGCTTTGTAATGTAAGTGCGGAGATATCTGGTGCCATAATTCACATTGAAGAGAAGTACCACTTGTCGTAGCTCTCAAAGGACTTCCACCAACTTAATAGAGACCATCAACCCTAAATCCAAGAGTAAATGCATCTTTAGGGTTTCTATGACAAATACGCACCTTTCCATCAATGAATGCTACCTTGAAGCCTTTGTCTTCCATCACAAAAATAGACACCAGGTTCTTCTTCAAATCGGGCATGTTACACACCATTTTGTGGGTGATATCCCTAGGAGGAAAAAGTTTCTCCAAGATGGTCCTCAACCACCAACCACCAGCCCCTTGCAACCACCAACTAGCTCGTTATGCCATTTCTCCGCCACCTGAGCCAGCCATGTAGTCCCTACCCATCTGCCATAATCGTATGTTTGAAGTTGGGCCTCCCGAACCTAAAGATATGCCTTGTCATTTGGTAATTGAGTATTGTAGTTTGCTTATCATGGACACTTTTGGGCATGGATTAATGGGGGGATTCAGCAGAAAGAATGGGATAGGTCTGTACTCTCGTCCCCTAGACCCCTTTTGGATATTAACCTTGGATTCTAGTCCCGTGGGATTTCTTTTACTGACCATTTCACTTTAGGGATGATATTTCACGGGAAACCCTGATTTTGGTTGTGTGGTCTCGGTCCCTTATCTGCATATATTACCCCCTTTCCACTCATTATTACCCCATTCATCATTTCTCCCACCTGGGTCCACATTCCTCCACTGGGTCCACATAGGGTTAGCTTTCCCCTTCCCCTTGCCCACACCTTGGGTTAGGCCTAGAATGATGCCCCGGAGGTTGATGCAGCTAAAAAGAAAGATAAAAGCATAATTGACCACATTCAATAGAAAAATGTACCACAAAATGCCAAAAATGATCAGGACAAACACATCTAGCAAATGGGCAAAAGCCAATACATGAGCTCTACCCCATCATCATGGCCATCACCCTGGTTCCTACAGGTTCTATGAGCCTCCTTCATCATATAGGAACCCATGATTGTCCCAACCCCTGGTGGGCAATGAACCGCCCTACCTTAAAAAAGGGTATTCACTACTATATCTCACAAATCATGCTCTTACCCCTTGAGCCCCGAGCAGTGAATCAAAGAAAAATCATAAAAAGGCAAAAAGCGTATAAGGAAGGGTGGAAAAATCAAGGTCGGGGCACCTCATGTACCACGATTGCTCCCTCCTATACATTATAGACCCAAGTGTGGACTTCCCTTTTATTAGCTACCCTTATACCCCAGCTTGTGGCCCAAGGTTGCCCCTTCTCATCCCCTACTTCATTCACCTCTCTATCATGTACCACTACCTTTTAAAGGATGTACCTTGAACAAATTATCCCCTTTAGAAGTAGAAACCACCTAATAGGAGACTTACTTAACCCCATTTGGATTTTGGGAGACATTGGCACATCTTGAAACCCATTATGGAAGGGCAAGTCATTATGAAGTCCCCACCTGTGGTCCATGGTTAGTAGGCTCATTTACTCGATTTCTCTAATGAATTTTTGTACTAGAAGGCTAGGGGACGCATTGGATCTTCTGCAGGATTGCAAATGGTCTCCATCTTGGGTTTGGTCTTCCTATACGAGGTCCTAACCCTCCATAGGGCTACATTGACACATGTAGGGTGTGTGTTGAGAGCCATGGACCTCCACAACAGTAGACAACACTCCATGGATCCCCGAGGATGTTCAGAGATTCACCTATTAGACAAGGAAGATGCACATGGTTCACCTTTGCCCAACCGGCCCCATAAATGTACCATGCACTTGGCAGCTGACCCAGAACTTGTAGGATGATGTGGCATCACCTACACCATCATCAGAGCCCTTACAGATGATCTACAAGCATCTTCAACTCATTTGGAAACCCATGAGGTTATTATTGTGCCCCCACATCCACTGGGAGCACCACAAGTTTATTGTTTGGAGAACAAGGGGCCAACCACTTGTCCATCACTTTTAAGGGTCCTATTCTTCATTATGGCACCTATGGACCTCATCAGGCCTCTTGGAGGGCCCTACAACATGTATTATTTATCATCTGATCTCTTAAGAGGCTTATTAATTCACTTGTGAGCTAGTTTGGTGGGCTTGTAATCAAAAGTTAGGTTATTAGCACATTATTTTATTTTTGGGGCTTATGTAGGCCTAGGAGACTAATTCGAACTCCTCATTAGTGTATAAATACAAGTGAGATGAATTCATTTGCTCATCATCACTTTTAATTGGATCTCTTTTCTCTCTTGAGAATTTCGCACTTTTTCTTGGAGGATGAATTTTGATGCTTGGATATGGTTAATCTTATCTTGGAGCTTCTCTATTGTCAAATTGTTATGGTCGGATATGTTATATTACATGTAAGTACATGCTTTCAATGTTATTCTTATTTTACTTTGTCATATACATTGGAATGGGACTTTTGCTATTTTAGGGCTAATTATTGCATGCATTTACTGCTTAAATTGTGGAATCTTGTCTCTATATAGCATCTCTCAATGTATGGGCCATGTAATTTTGAATGAAATTTGCTCGGGATAATTCTATCAACGGATTCATCTTGATAACCCATCACCTTTTGCAATTCGAAATATAAAGTTGTAAGGTTGCTTTCCTTTGCCCTAAAAGTCAAGCAAGGTAGTCTTAAGGCCTCCTTGACTAAGAAACAACGTCCTCATTCATATTTATCCTAGACTCCATTCTCTCAAGACTAAGGCACTGATCTACCAAGAAGTGGTCACTCAAAAAATCAACTCTTTTTCACCTTCTTCTAGGTCTAGCCAAGTTGGGTCACCTAGGGCATCATTTTCCCAACAAAATAGCCCTCCAAAAAGTTCGATCTCCTAGCCTCTCATGCGTTGGTGTGTCCTCAAGGCCTCCTCCAATTTTGAAGCCATTTCAACAGTGGAGTTGTGAGATAACCCAAGCCCTAGCTCCAAGATCAAACTTTGCCCTGGTATCCCCAAGGCTAGCGCCTCGTAAGGTCAATTTGACACCTTTAAGTAAAAAAACTTGCTTTGATCCTTTCCCCTTCCTTGTCTAGGTTAAGAACATCATTGGTTGCTAAATTCATGCCTCTTAGCCTGGGTTGGGTCCACTTGGTCCCGTGTGGTCCCACTCCTTTGGAAAGACAATTCTTCAAGAACCATCTGGGATACCAATTTCAATAAGGATTTTAGGGATTGGGAAACTCTTTCACAAGTCTTTTTCCCTAAACCTAAACCTTAAATCCCCACATCCTTCTCCTAGAAGACATTGTACCAATGTTGCAGGAAACGTCCCCCTCCCCCCCGGATCTAAGGCCCAAAGCACGTCCCGTACGGATTTGTATAGGAAGCGTCCCCGGAAGCGCAACTCCAAAATTCGGAAACGCGGTTCTGCTTATTTTGGACGCTTCCTGGAAATTCCATAAGTGTGTCCCTTCGAAGCGCGCTTTCGAATCTCTGAAGCGCGCTTTGTACGACGCTTCGATCGTACGAAGCGCAACACTTCAGAGGACGAATCGTATGGTTTCGTACACACTTCCGGAAAAAGCGCGCGCGGCCTAAAAAAATCGAAATTTTTTTTTTTGTGAGTTTGCTTGTTGGGGGTGGGTCCACCTTGGGTTAGGGTGAGGAATGAAGGCAAAAAAAAATATAAATATAGCAGATGATCCCTCATGGTAATGTTAAATTCTTAAAGTAAAAGTGACGTTCTCCTTTATTTTTCATTTTCATCCTTTTACTTAAATTTTTAACATTACCATGAAATGACACAGGATGTTTGAGAGTGGTTCCAGCCTCGAGTGGTTCCAGCCTCATTAGACTTCATATGGAGAAAATAGAATTTCATATCCTATTCAAAATTCAGCAGACTTAATAGTTTTCAGGAATTCAGGATCAATGGGATTGTGGCATTTCATTAGATTATATCAAATATGAAGGTATGCAATTAGCATTTAGTCAAGAGCACCAAGCCCTATATGTACCTTAGTGTTGGTGGTGTTAATTGTTGAACTCCTTTGTCGCGCCCTTAGCAAAAAATTACCTTTCAATCAAGTCAAAATCATCGATCAAGCATGTTAAGCTTTTTCTACCATATTTTAAGTCCTGAATTAGGTAGTTTGATCAAAATTGGGCAATGTTGACTAATATCTCTAGACAATCGAGGTAGAGGCAAAGGCTAGACAAAAGGAGAAGAATCTAGATTCTAGATGGTTGATGCATCTAAATGGTTGATGCTCGAATAATTAATCATTAATGTACAATGGATGTTATATCTATCTTGATTTATGCAAAAATATGCATGTTTTCTTGTCTTATACAACTAATTTGATATTTGGGATGTTTGTTTTGAGTATAAATGCAAAAAAATATAAATATATATAGCAGACGCTTCGCTTCCTAGATTTTTGGAAAATGACGCTTCCGCGTTTCCGCTTCCAAAAAACGTCCCCGTTTCATCCCCGCTTCGTGCAACATTGCATTGTACCTTGCTTAGAAAGCAAGCAAGCTCCATTCTTGACTCTCTTATGGAAATGGATTGTTTGGGTCACTTTATTTCCATTTGTTGATTTATCCTTCATTTGTGACTCCATATATACCGGGTCTCCTCCCATCAATGAAAGTTTGTAAAGAGTAGGGAGTCTTAGCTGAGTTGCAGTGGTATATGCCTC
The DNA here is from genome assembly GCA_000404065.3 of Pinus taeda. Taxonomy (NCBI): domain Eukaryota; kingdom Viridiplantae; phylum Streptophyta; class Pinopsida; order Pinales; family Pinaceae; genus Pinus; species Pinus taeda. The sequence goes on along the minus strand of APFE031001135.1, from coordinate 156,756 downwards.
CATCGTTGCCCTTGATCTAGCAGTTGCCCTTTAGAAATCCCTTTTATGACCCCTGCTAGTTTGAGCAATAACAAGGCACTCATACAAGACTTCTTGAAGATGCACAGTTTGACCATAATTCAAGTGAAGGGTGATAGTACTTATCCCTTTCACAAGGTAGGTGGCATTATCTCCAAGTATAATCTTTAGATTAGTTTTTTTAACCAAATTTGAGAAGGCCTCCTTGTATCTAGTGAAGTACCTTGAGGCTCCACTATCAATTAACCAATAATCCAGAGTATCTAGAGGAGAGCCAATAGATAGAGCAGATATAAGATAAAATTCATTTTGTTTTTCTATAACATTACTTTCATCATACCTGGCATTTCTTGTCTTTTTGGGAGGTCGACCATTTCCGTTTCAAGCTACTGGAGCACTCCTCTTTCCTTTGTTGTTAAAATTGTGGTTCCTTTGATTGCCATTGCTTTTGTAATTGTTGTTGTTGTTGTCATCATCCCTTGGAGGATTCTTCTTGTGAGGGCGATGTCTAGCATAGTGGCCGAACATGTTACAATTGTAGCATCTTCCTTTGAATCCCTTCCTAGATCCTTGACCCTGTTTCCTTGGACTAGCATCATTCTTCCTCTTTGCTCGAGCAGAGAAAGCGATAGGTTCATTTCCATTGTTGGATTTATCTTTCTCCATCATTTTTGTCTCTTTTGAGTGCATCTAGCCAATAACTCATCGAAACCAGGTATCTTGTCATTGTTGAGAATGTTAGTGACAAATACATCCCATGGTCTTGAAAGACTTCCAAGAGCAATGAGAGTGAGTTCCTTGTCAGCAGTAACTTCTCCAATAGATAGTAAGTCATTCTTGATTTGAGTTATTCTTATGCAGTAGGATTAGATAGACTCCCCTTTATCCATCTTGATGTCCTTCAACTTATTCTTGAGAAAGAGGATTTGATTTGCATTGTTCACTTTGAACATCCCAACCAATTTGTCATATATTTCCTTAGAAGTTCCCAAATCAAAAATATAGGCAACCAAATGCTTTTGAATGGAGTCAAGCAAAATTTTATTAGCTTTGACCTTACGTTTTCTCTACTTTGTTTTCGCAACTTCAGGTGCATTTGAAGGAGGCTCCACCACTTTTCCCTGCACATAGTCCAATACTTCATGCTCCTCCAAAGTTAGGTTCATCTTCCGTGCATGATAGTCAGATTTGTCATTGAGTTTGTCCTCAGTCTTGAAGTAATATGTAGAGGCCATGGAGACTTTGTCCAATAAATATCTTAGTGATTGTTTTTCTACTCAGTTTCAAGGGAAGATCTTTTCCAGAGGCTAAGGGAGATTCGTATTTCCTCGACTCTCCTGAATGCCATCATGCGTCTCTATGAGGCCATCCTTGGCCGTCTCCGTACAGTAGGAGGATTGTCGAATTTCATCTGAAGCACCATTGGAGTCAAGCAAGGATGCCCCCTTTCACCTACTTTATTCAGGATATATATCGATGAGCTTGAGTCCTTCCTCTGAGAGCATATCAAGGATACAGATGGATGCCTTCTCCACCAGGTCCTGATTTTTATCCTCCTCTTTGCTGACGATATTTCTCTCATTGCCTCCTCCCGAGAAGGCCTCCAGAGACAGCTAGATGCACTCGCTGCTTTTTGTGACCCGAGGCATCTAACTGTAAACTTGGGTAAGACCAAAGTGATTATCTTCAATGGAATCAAAAAATCCTCAGATTTCCGCTTCCTATTTAAAGAGGAAGAGATCCCTATACATATCTGGGAGTTCAGTTTTCAGGACCTCGCCTCAGCCTGCGACCAGCCCTTCAACCTCGGATCAACAAAGGGTACGGCTCCCTAGCACTTCTGGAGAGACAGTGTTTCCGACACCATTTCCAGGACATCTCGTCCAAAATGAGCATCATGGACACCTTGATTCGCCCCACAGTGCTTTATGGCTCAGAGATTTGGGGTCCCTCTCTTCTAGAGCAAGATTGGGCTTCAGTGGAACGTGTCTAGACCCTCCTTTTGCGCTGTTTCATGAGATGCAAGCAAACAGTTCCCCAACACATCATTCTAGCTGAGTTCGGGGCTCAGCCTTTCCGTCTAGAGGTAATTTTCAGGTTAGTGTCCCTCCTGCACAGACTCCAAGGATTGGCAGGCACGAGAAAGGGTCATGACAGATACCCGTATTTAGCATATTGCTCCTCCGAGCACATAGCCCGCATGCAGACAGGTCGATCCAAATGTTGGTACACTGGGGTGACAGATATTCTGAAGGCCTCAAGAATTCATATTGACCACCTCCCTCCTTTTCAGTACCCTCTGAATGCTCCTGGCCATCTTCTTCCCAATCAGCAAGAGCTTAATAAAATCATTAAGGATGATCTTTACAGACGATACATTCAGACTACATGGATCAATCCTCCCAATGGGCTGCGCCCAAAAATGGCCTTCTACACGGAGCACTGCCTGGAGATCAAGGATGGGCTCATCATCAGACCGCAGTACACACTCCAGCATTGGATGCATGCCCTTAAAATCCCCCTCGGGCAGTTCAGAGTCGGTTCTCACAGACTCCGGGTGGAAACAGATCACCACATCGATAGGGCAGACAGGATCTGCCAGCTCTATCATTTACAAGAGATAGAAACAGAAACACATTTCATCTTCGGATGCCCTGCATACTACGAGATCCGAGGCCGTTTCCATTGTCTCTTCAGGTCTTCTCAGACCTTGTCCAGCTTCCTCAAATATGTTGATCCGAGATGCCTAGCACTTTACCTCCAAGAGGCTTTCAGATTTCGGGCCCGTTTTCTCCAGCCTCCTACCAGACCAGACACTACGCAGAAGATCACGGACTTCTTTAGGGCGCTACCCTCAGCACAGGACACCAAAAGAAACATGGACCATCCCACTAATACCGAAAACAGATCAATGCGGTCCCGAAGGGGCCGACCCACCAGACTGCAGCAGCGCCCCAGGATTAGTTCCACCCCAGGGAGGCGCCGTAGAACTTCCAGGCGGCATCATCGACAGCCTAGCGTATCTACAAGACAACAGACTTTGACAAGCTTCCCTCAGTTTTCTTCTCTCGACCTCGGATGTTAGGAGTAGGGAATAGTTTAGGGATCCCCCCCCCCCCCCCCTCTCTTCTTCCTCTTCTTCTTCTCTTTCATCTCTGCCTCATCGCAACGATCTACTTCGAAGCTGAGAGCTCCTTGCTACTTCATTTACATTTTAGATGTATTTCCTGCTTTTAAAGAAATGTTAAAGGGGACCGTTTGGTCCACCGACTTGCATAATGTAATCATTGTAACCGACAGTCCCGTTGACCTACTATGGTCATTTGTTGGACATTAATAAAATTATCTTATCTTATCTTATCTTATCTTGCTTGGGCTTTGTCTTCACCTGGGCTCTGATACCATGTTAATTTTAGACAACAATGGAATGTTCTATGCTTGCAACAACTACTTCAATGTCCTTTTATTAGCCCAATGATAATTTCCGTTTAATTTCCAATAGCAATCACAAACCATTGATCAGATTGACAGTAATTGTAGATAGAACATAAACAATAAATGCAGAAGACAAGCCAGACAAGAGAATACAAAAATTTGGCTCAAGCCATGGAAAAACCCCAAGATGGGGAAAACCCTTGATCAATTCTTCTTATTATAAATATCAAATGTTCAACAGAGAGAGAGTACAATAATAGAAAGTCAAAGTCAAAAATGACTTGCCAAATTGATGTCCAAAACAGCCCAATCAAATCTGCAATTCGCTGCTTCTAGTCAACAACAGTGAAACAGCCCTAACCAGTCAACGGTGCAGCAGCAAACAGTCCACTAAGGAGCTCAATCAACCTTGGTCAAATGCAGCCTGATTAGCTGGTCAATATGCCTTAAAAGCAGTCCCAAAATTCCTCCTTAAACTCAGTCAATGTCAAAGTCAAATCTGCTGCAAAACCCTAGTTGCAGGTCTGAAGTCAACGCAGTCAAAGTCAACAGAATGCCTCAGTTTGTGTGCCCAAAAACTCAGCCTGCCCAAACAGAAATTCTCCCAGAAAATCGAAGTCAAAATCTGCCCAGAAAGACAAAGTCAACACTGGTCAATGCTTGGTCAAACTGCAGATAATTTCCTGATTTCGGCCTCCTTTCAGTAACAAGTGTGAAGAACAGTTGCCCAATAAGGTGTAAAAACCAATCCGATGAGGAGAGAGAAGAATGTGTTGAGTTGATAAGGTGTCAAATGAGGTTGGAGGTCACTCTTATTTATATGAGTCGACATGGGTCAAAAACATGTCTCTTGGACTTCATGAGCCTACATGATGGTGTGGTCGACCTTGACAATTTGCACATGTGTGGGCTTCACTTCAAAAACACATTTCTCCTTGTCCGATTTCAGTGAACCTTAGGTCAATTTTGGTCCTCTTGAAAAGAAAAATTCAATGCAATAATTATCTCCATCAAATGAGCTGTCAAAAGTGGAATTTGGCGCTAGTTGCCAACTTTAACATATCTTCATGATTCAGTAGATTCTAGCCCTAGTTATGCATGCTAATCTGAATTTTGACATGGCATAGAGCTGAATTGGTTGAGTGATTTAACACATCTGGAAGATAAGAAGGCAGATTTACTGCTTTTATGATCTGTTGCTATGAGACATCTCAGAACTGTTATTGCTTGGAAAGTGTGCCCTAAGAGCTATAGCTTTGTGTTATTGAAGTATTTATTTTGTTGGCACTCCTTGTGAAATTGGGTTTCTGAGTTAGGGATACACCTCAATAGGACCTTTAAGTCTATAATGACCCTCGTCAAATTTTGGTTTTCTTGAATTTAAAGAGGATGGCTTCTTATGCCTCTTCATGAACCTCCAGCAATGGCCACTAATGACTCCTGTTTTTTGTAAAGTATTTATTGTACATGTTATTACATAAATAGAAATATAAAAAAAAATGTATGAAGAGAAAGAGTATATTATCTTGAGAACCTAATTTTAGTATACAGACAGATAAGGGCCAATTTTAATGAAAGAAGTCAACAGATTGGTAAGTGAAAGAACAGCCCACCACATCAACTGCCAATAAGCATATTTTAAGTGATTGATTGCAATTTGCAGCAAAAGCCAATTGTGGTAAATGAAAAATGAGATGTACTGTTTATTACTGCTGCGCCCCTTAAGGAAGACTTACATTTTTGTCATGGTTGTCTGTTATTTGGCAGTGTGCCAATGACTTTTTTGTTATGGCTAGATTTTGATGTGGATTTTGTGTCTTCAATGCTGCTCGTTAGATTTTGGAGTCTTTGAATTTCAACCGGACAACTTTGCATGCTTCCTTGTGATACTCCAGCGGTGGCCACTGACACCCATTTTTTTGTAATTTGCTCGTTATGCATATTGTTACATTAGGGCTATAAAAATTCTATGAAAAAGCGCGACAAGACGTGGCCACTCAATAAACCCACCGCAATGTACAAAGTCACAGACTGATGCAGGCGAATTTTAAATAAAGGGTTCGATAACATCCAGAAGTAAGCGAACAACCCACTACATCAACTGCCAATTACCCTATTTTGTGAACCCGAGACTTATGGGTTCGAGCTTAGTTCTTTGTTCAAGCGAATGGGTCTTGGTTCGGTAGTAAAGCAAGGGTGTTTCATACCCCTCTAAAAGGTTCAAATCCTCCAAAAGATGTTTTTCCTTTTGGGAGCCCTTGCAGGTAAGCCGTTTCATGCAGTTGAGGCCAGGTACAAGTGCTAGGCGAATTTCCTAGAATCGACATCTCGCCTGAATAACCTCAGTCAAAGGGATATTTCAAGAGTGTTATAAGCTGGCTACATTACATTGTATTGCTCCCCGATTAAGTAAGGGCGCAATCGCCGCACACAGTGTTATTTGTAGGTATCTTGTAAAATGAAAGATAACCTATGACACTACAACAGTAACTGGGATGAAATACACTGACATGTTAAAACAATCAACTCTAAATCAGAAGTAATTATGAAGTGATAGACAATCATATTTTCCACAAATTCCAAAAGTGAATATCAAGAACATGCAGTGAAATCCCCTACCTCGTGAGTGTACTTCTTGTATAAATAATTAAACCGTTCCCAGGGAATCTCTGATATTTTCACCAAATCATTTGCTTGTCCACCGGAAGATTGAGAGTTTTCCGATAAGCCCCAAATTGTGGGAATTCGAAAGCCCCGGCGGTTGAAAGTTCTGTTCAGGGACTGATGTTTAAAAATCTATGACTGCATTTGAAAGCTTATGTTCCAATCAAGCCAGCGAATGACGAAACTCTTAGCAGTCAAATAAATTTTCAGCGCCTTTGCCCGATCTACCACTCTGCCTCTGTAATTTTCAAACGACCGTGTGATCTAGAAAAACCAGTAAAAAAGCGAAATTCCTATTTTTACTTCACACGCCAGACCAGGCCTCCTCCATTAGTATATAGTTTGGATAAATAAAACCCGAATACCTGAAATTACGACTTTGAACATGTAATCTCTTTAAAATGTTTGTTTCAATTTTTGCTCAATTTTGAATTGAAAGTGTTATTGAGAAATAATTATCGACTAATTAACAAAACTCATTCATTATGGCAATATACCTGCAGAACAGAATGTAGAGTTTTGTTTATATATATTTAAGAAGTACATGATGTGGAATGAACACCTTACACACAATCAACAAAGTTGTTCATGAGAGGCAAACATATGTTTTGGTGGAGATTGGGACATTGGCAAGGAATAGCAGGGCGACTCCTATTTCAGATCCTATAGCATTTTAAATGCGGCTTGATATGGCCGCTCGATACCCAGAGCATATTGATCTCCGTTTCTTTTTCAATGGCAGTGGCATGGCGGCGTGTTATATCGGGGTATCGAGCGGCCATGGCGGCGTGTTATATCGGGGTATCGAGCGGCCATGTCAGGCCGCATTTAAAATGCTATAGGGTCTGAAATAGGAGTCGCCGGAATAGCAGCATACCTATTTTATTAATCAACTAAGTTTTTATTAACAACAAAACATAATTGAATTGAGGCTTATGTGATTCATAATGGTTGAAAGAGTAGCTTCGGTGTAAATCACATGTAGACAGAGATTTGTCGACGCGTTTCGAACCAACCAGTGTGGTTCATCGCCAGGACAAGTTGAACAAATTAACATAACATTTATAAAAATTGAACCAATTAAATGAATATTTTAAAATTTTAGATAACGAAGTTTTATGGCATGTAGTAATTGGCAATCATTCATGGGACTAATTTCACAATAATAACATTTGTATTATCATTTGAGCTTTTTCATATATAAATAGTTGTATGGTAATAACCTACAAGTGGTAAGGATGCTCATACAACTCGGGAGAGGAACAAATAGTAAATGACCTAATACTCTTATTAACATCATATGTTGTTAGTCTTATACAAGGAAGGGTCTTTAATCAATGTCCATTTCTCTCAACTATGACAAAGAACTATTTTGTATGTTTTTTTCAACTTTGGGGAATTTGCAATACAGGTTTAATCTATCAATGATTTGCAAGAGTTTTGTGAATTAAAGTTAGTGTGTTGAAAAATTTAAAGAAGAGAGTGAGAACAAAGTTACTCTTTGGCACAACTAGTGGGAGAATAAAAAAGGAAATGGCTTGTCTATCTAACAACTTCCACATATCATTTTTTTATACAATAGGGCCTGTAAAGTTTAACGAGTGTGCATTTCTCTCAAGTATGATGAAGACCTCTTTTCCTCAAGAATTGCAAAAGCTACAATGTAGGCTCAGTCTATGACTTTATGCCAAGGTTTGTACTATGAAACACCCAATGTTGGAAGTGATGACATGGTTCAAACCGACAAAAGTCTATTATTTTATTGATTTTTCCCATTTATGCTATGGAAAAATTCCATGAATTGGACAGAGATCGAAGAAAAAGCATAATACCTACAAAGTTTTAAAGTCTATGTCTTCCTTCACAAGAAGTTGGAGTTTACAATTAATGATTTAGTAACACAACATTAAAAGTAAAACTAGTAGTGGATCTTCCAAAGTGGCAACTCTAAAGACAATGTGATTAGATTATGCTTCCTTGAACCTCTAGACATTCCATCTCCCGTCAAAAACCTTGGAAGATTCAATAGGGAGTTTGCTCTACTAACATCTTCTAATGTGGACCATGCATTTTCATCAACCAAATAGAGGCATTCAACAAAGCTTCTACATGATTGAGGCCTCTCTAGTTGCTTAACTAAATTTTTCGTGGATATTTCCACAATTTCTAGAATTGATTTTGAGCAATTTTTGACAACAATATTTACATTATTTCTTATAATATTTAAATAGCCTAATCTAGGCATACTTCCCTCTTTATCTGTGGAGCATCTATTTTTATTGTTCCTTATGACCGTGCAATGACTGGAATTGCAATGGCCTCTTTAGAGAAAGGTGGTTCTTTTAATGTCATCATATCCTTGTTTGTTTTTGCCTTGTGTATTGAAGGAAAGGTCACTAGGTAAAATACATACTACTGCACAATCATCTACTTTGGAAGTTGGCATTTTAGTCTATGTGTATATATGAATTCAAATAAAGATTTGGTTATAGTCACTTGAGTGGGAGTTGATGCCACAATATCTACCACTTCCTTGTTAGACATCATGTCCCGTAACTATTATACAAAACAAGATGTCAAGGACAAACATTAGAAGTCAGTTGGCACAAAATTCAAACCCTGCAAAGGGAAAATGTATGGTTTGAAAGGTAAAAGCTTGAATGCCAAAATACAATGGTTGCAAGAGGCACATGTGCATGGTAAAAGTCTGTAATGTTTATAAGCCCAAATTCAATGTTTGTAAAAGGTACATGTGAATAGTAAAAGTTTGTAATGTTTATAAGTCAAAATTTAAATGTTTGCAAAGGAAATATGTGGATGGTAGAAGTTTCTAGTGTTTGTAACCCAATAAAAGATCAACTGCAAATTTTGAAATAGAGTATAAGGATGCTTTCATGCACTTTAACTCATACCCTTTGTATTTTCTTCAAGGTAAGGACTTGGAACAATAATGGAAACATATTTTTAATTTACAAATCTATGGTAGTTTGTTACGAACAAAGTTCATACACACACAAGTTAAATACTCCAAAACACGTGGAATATGAAGATGTCCATTAAGGATACAACTATATATATGAAATGTATGAATGAGAATATGATTTGGTTATAAGTGAGAGTCGCATGTATATACCTAGGTGAGTACCCCTTCGCAAATAGTCATGTCTTTTGAGACATGCCCCTTAAATATACTAGTCGTTATTAACTATTAATAATTAATTATTTACATTCATAACATTGTCTTCCCCTTTAGAAAAAGCTTTGTCTTCAAAGCTTATTAATGAAAAGGCATGATATATTTTATGTCTCATAATGTGTTCTTGTCTTTCTCAATTTTTGGAATGATCATCCAATGATACAAGATAATTATCGTACTATAAAATTAGCTAACCATCCCCAATTAATTTTATATGGAAACTTGTGATTACTAGAAACTTCAGATGAATTGTTATCATGTGGATTATGGTGACATCGATGTTCTTGGAAACATAAGTCACTTCTTTCTAGTTTGAGTGATAAAGATATGTAGAGTGGTTAAGATTTTTGCTCTTATGTGTTGAAATTTGAATGCAATAGAGAATTTCTTAGCATGATAATTACTTTTGGCCGTTTATCTAAGATTTTGCATCTTGCATTTACTTCATTCATTAGGTCATCAAGAAATTATATAAATACAATGCTAAAAAAAATAAGGGACACCATAAATTAGGCCAAAGGCCAAGGAATAACCCACAAGGAGAAAACCCATCAATCATTTCCTTATAGAATCTTTGTCGACAAGAGAAATCCAAGTCGTAGATAAACTGACCTATAGAACTATTACTCAAGTGCCATGTCAACCCTCCACCAAGCAACAATTGTTTACGTGAATTCTATCACAAGCTCGTTCACAACATGTCATACAAGTACAATGCTTCAAGAAACTCGCATACTACCAAAATACAGTGCCATAGAGAATTTTGCATAGCACAGTGCCACATGATATTTGCATACCACAATGCCACAGAGAATATCAAGAGCAGACTTTGGTCTTCTTGTCCACTGGAGCGAAGGCTAGAAGAGATAAATAATAGCTTATATTTTCGTCCTTCAATAATATTTCTTCTTCTTCATTCTATATGATATGTAAGTGTGTGATGATGTCCAAATGAGAGATTCGAATGGGCTATAAATAGACTTCACAAGTGAATGGGTACCAAATGCAATTAAGCCAACTTGAGGGATAGGAAGGCCGACTTGGCATCTTGGTGAGATAAACGACACTAGACAATTTTAATATTTATTTCTTTTGCAAGGGACATGAAGAACAAGCCCTTTTACATTTTCTTTTGACCAAAACGCAACATGAAGAACATGCTAAAAAATAATAATAATGTCTATTTTTTTTTACATAAAATACATATTGATACAAGTACAATGACAATTATGAAGGTTGACTCTAGTTTCAACTTTAACACTCCCTCTTAACTAGGGAGGTATTCATAATGACTCAACAAGATAATCTCAAGTTGAAATATTCATATAAGAAAGGATCTAGGTTGATAAGAATTGTTGATGATAACATCATCATAACCAATGCCTTGACAAGTAAGCTCTATCTCTCCACTAGATCAATTCACAATGGTGGAAGGCATTCAATAGGACATCACTCCCTCTCTAAGGCACATACTCCACCTAGGTTCACTAAAGTATTTCCTCATATGACCATTTTCTAACCCATTGTCACAATACTTGAAACAAGGAAATATCGGTTTGTTGAACCATTCTTATACCAGATCAATGTACTTGACTTACAATTGTTAGTCTTGGTCACAATACATGTACATGTACTAGACTTACAGATGTTAGTCTTGGCCATAGTATACGGCACATGGAGAAAAAGGTGTCCATCCTCACTCCCTCTCAACTTGGGAGGAGTAATCCACAAGGCTAATCTTGTATCGAAAGTAATCATACTCCCTTACATCAACTACCTGTTCATCCGTGGAGATATGTTGTAGCATCTCAGCTCCTATCTACACCATACTTCTCAAATCATAAAGCGCTTCAACCTTCCATAAAAACTAGGTTCTCTATCAATATTCAAACATCTTATTACAAAGTATCAGTGTCGAATATAGAATTCCATCACATTTTCATAGCCAAACTCCCTGCACCAACTATCATATCTTCCTTCTTTTTTCATCATTAGCACTACTATCCCAACAATCAAATCAAATACATCAAGACCAATCAACTTTCATCATCCAAATTATAGGAGGATTTTGATCATATGCTTTTTCCTTGATCAAGTTTCTACTAAATTTAAAGTAGTAGTGTATCAATCCAAAATCCTTCGTGTCAAGTTATGATTTTTTCTCCCTCTAAAGGCAATATCTTTTTCTACTTAAATCAATCCCAAAGTACGAGGTCTTTTAATCATGAGACTCCTTTTTTATATCCTTCAAATGTTTGGATTAATCCTTTTAATTGAAGCAAATGTCTTATCAATAACTTTTACTTTTTACTAGGAAAATATTGCTTTCATGTTGCATGTTAAATTTAAACTTCCTTAGTGAATTCATCCTTCAAACTTCCTACTTCTCTTGTATCCAATAACATCCTCGTGCTTTATTTCATTCTATTAGTTCTTCCATTTATTGCCAATGCCTAAGCAATTTTAGTAATTAACCTGCAATCCTCACTGGGAGGATATGAAGGAATGGTTATAAACAAGTAAATGATACATAGACAAAGGACTAACCAAAAATCAATGACAATAACAATAGTAGTAAACAATTATATATAAAATACTTATATTTTGACCAAAGTCAACTCCCTCTTAATCTATGTACTTCTTGTATACATATGCACCTTTATCAGCTCCATATGGCATCCAACTTGTAAGACAACTTCATCCACATTATCATGCATAGACTAGGGTTTCTACTTCTTTCAGTGGAAGGAATCAATCCTAGGGTACAAACCCTAGATATTTCTTATTCAAACCTTCACTAGGGTTTATAGTTCAACATACTTGAGTGATCAATACTTTTCCTTTATGCTTCTTCTCGACTTGATGGGGTTTTTGTAAACCCTAGACTCTTAATTTGCAAGTGCCCAAATGCCAAGACCCTAGGTTCTCACATCATTGATTTAATCGACAATTAATCATGGTGGATCTCAATATTCAAGAGACTTTGGCATGAAATTTTACTCCAATATCCCTAGCTTGTAACATTGTAGTTTAGATACTTAACTTTGAAGAGGAGCTCAGACTCCTTTCCTTGGAAGTTTTACTTCTTATATCAAGGTAAATTTTGTTAGGATATTTCGTCACATAGGAAATAGTTAAGTATAACTTGGTCTAGTGTAGAGTTAGGTAAAGTGTGTTTCTTTATTATGTACTTTTGTTACTTACAATCTGACGGTCACGATATGTTATAGACATGAAGTGATCTGATGGTTCATTCTCTCCTCGGTATTACCGTCTCTTGATCCGTGACTTAACACCCAATTGGTCCATGTCTCTATTTAAAGAGCATGGACGGTCATTTGTAGGTTAACCATTCATGAGAGAAGCTTATGTAAATTCCTACATGGTATCAGAGCTATTTGAGGGTCGCATCTGTTGGTGATCCAAATCTGAAGTCGGTAGAATTGCATCCGACTGTCATTTCCTAGATCTACTATTTCTGACTGCTTTCGGGCCAAGATGACTGCTCTATTGTGTTAGGAGCATCTGTTCCAGTGAGGAACCCTTTTCGTTTCATGCGAAAAGGTTTCTGGTAGCCCTAACTACGTCATTTTTAAGCTATGAAGGTATACAACCTTTATTTCTAGTTTTTAGTTATTTTCTCTCTGTTTATTTCGGTTTATTTATCTCTTTGTTTTTTATTACCAGATCTATATTTTTCATTTATGCGTATGCTCTTTGCCACGCGACTCTATGCGATCTGGGCAAATCAGAAACAGAAAGGATTGATTTTTCTCATGCATATGCTCTTTTCTGCCGCGCCTTAGTGTGATCTCGGAAAATTAGAAACATGGAGGGAAATTTTTAGTTTCCGGGTAAAGCCAACTTCAAACCATAAGGTTTGTTTTTTTTTGTATGTCCGTGTTGGGTTTTGTGGTTTTTGTTTTGTAGGAAAAAAAAAAAAAAAAAAAAAAAAAAAGGGAGAGTTTTCTCAAATTAGCACGCACCCCAAAACTTCAGTGACTAAAAAAGAAAAAAGAAAAAACTCCTTCCTCTTTTCAAAAAATTACCAATCTTTTAAACTAGCTCACTTGGTCAAAAGTTACTTTATGAGAATAGAGGTCTTGGGTTCAAGTCTAATTTTTTGTTGAGTTATTTTTTCAAAAAGCACATGTAGCTTATGTTTTAAAGTTACTTTATGTAAAAGTGTTCTCACCCATTATAAAAAGTGAGTCACTTATAATTCTAAAGTCTCTTTATCTTTTATTTAAGCTACAATTTAGTGGGTAGCTCATAAAGTACCATTGTAAAAATGATTTTCACTTATTTATAAAAGTGAGTCACATAATTTTTTTTAAAAGTGAGCTAATTAGATTTATGTTTCGAAGGGGGGGAGGGGAGATTTTTTTAAATATAACATTATCATTCATTTCCGCACATTCATGCACTTCGTTGGCATCTTCAACAACTTTTCTTCAAAAAGCCATAACTTCTTCATCTGGAAGCCGTTTTCAGTGCCTTTTTTTTAATCAGCCTACTTTTTCAAGATCTTTCCATTGGAACACTTAGTTTCAGCATCTACAACTTAAGTTTCTGTTAAAATGGCAAGTCCATGCCAAGTTATTCTTGACAGCACCAACTACTCCCAATGGTGGTCCTACATTGTGGATTTACTTAGAAGTAAAAGTATTTATAGAATAGCCCCAGGCTAAGAAGCCAAACCTCAAGATGAAGATAAGGCAGCCAAATGGGAAAATAGGCAAGATCAAGCATGTGGGTTTATAGGGATGTTTATTTCTCTAGACCTTAGATTCCATATCGCAGAACTTGATACTCCTAATGAAGCAATGAAACAGCTCACTAAAGTTTTTGGAATTAAAAATGAAATTA
>APFE031001135.1:95083-117513 GCA_000404065.3 Pinus taeda | reverse complement strand
TAGGAACGGGATGAATGAAATGATTGGAGCTTGTGTAGTAAAACGATTCAATGGAAACAACAACAATGTTGACGGAGAGTTCATGGTCAAAGGTGATTGAAGAATGCAACTTTAATACCAAATGTTATGAATAAAGTTTGTACACACATGAGCTAAATACTCTAGAACACTTGGAATATGAAGATGTCCATTGAGGATATATATATGATTACAACTAAGGGTCCCATATATATACCTCGGTGGGTACCCTTTGTAAATAATCATGTATTTTGAGACATACCTCTTAAATATACCAATGATTATTAAATATTAATTATTTACATTCATAACATAGCCAACTACAAGGTAACATGTCATTTATATTTATTAGTGTCTTAGTCACTATCTTGCTACATTTTTTTGTGGTTAGGTATTTAGTTACTGACTTTGTTACATCCTTTAGGTGATAATGCATATGTAAACAAAATTCTCTTTGGTTTTGACAATTAGGCCTTTAATAATTAGCTATTAAATTTTGAGTATAGTGATCTCTTTGTACTGAGAGATTCAAACTCGAATAAGCTTGCATTTTTATTTTTTATTTTTTATTTTTTTTATTTTATCTATATATATATATATATAATATATCTATATATTATAATATTATATATTTTATATTTTTTTATTTTTTTATTATTTTTTTTATATTATTTATTTATTTAACACAATGAATAAATAGATTATGTAACACTAATAAGTTATGTGTGTGAATCGCCCTTGGGAATTATTTTTAAAAACTCGCAAATAAACAAGAGACATGGTTTAAGTGCACATTGAGATCCCTAGATTCATGGCTTTTTAGCATTTCCATGCAATCTTCTCTTCTAAAGAAATTGTGGTGTTGTAATCCCTTTTTACTGAGAATTTCAAACTCAGATAATATTCCATTTTTTTTCTAATCAAGCACAATGAATAATTGATTATACAACATTGATAAGTTATGAGTGTGGCATACTCTACTCTCTGGGCGAAAATGGTTCCGGCTAGGGTTTGGTCGCGGGGTTTCCCGGAGGTTTCCTGCACAGGTCCCGGGTGATGATTGCATTGACAACAGCAAAATCAGGTGAACAGAAGCTGTTTTTCGGGGAGTCTTCCTGACGGGCTCAGGTGGACAGTTGGAGGTTTTTTCGGGACAAACTGAAGATTTTTCTGAATAGTTTTCTTGCCCTTTTGTCTATCGTCTTCCTCCGCCGCGGGTATTTCGGGTTCCTTTCAACTTGGGGTTTGTTTCTTCCGCGGTCTCGGGCATAGGATCTGTCGCTTACGACTGTCGGTTTATCTTTCCTTGCGGCTGATTAACCATGGTTAACCCGGAGGAGCTGGTGGACTTTGAACCGGCTCTTGAAGATATCCTGTCCATGTGGGGTAAGAACACTTCAGCGCAAAATGTGGAGCATTTCTTCGGTGTCCAGAAATTAGCAGAGTCGGTTCTTCAACAATCGGCGGTTTTTCCTCCATTTTTGCATCAAGGTGAGGTAACAGCCCGTGAAAATGTCTAGGTCCATGAGCAGGATGTGCATGCTCGTGTTTCTGAGAATGCAGCGGCGAAAGGGCCGGAAGCAGGCTATACAGCGGCGGGCCACAAGGGCAAATCAGTGGTAACCTAGAATCCACCATCTGCCGGTTTTGGGGTTTCAGAAACTCTTAGTCGGCTTTCTGGTTCATGCCAAGGTTTTCCAGATGGTGGCGTCCCCCCTCTCACTAGGGTTTCACTCCCAAAAGATACTTCTGCCACAAGGGTTTCTCTTCCTGGGGTTTGCGAGGAGTTTTTGCGCAGTGGGGAAGGAGGTCCGAGAATCGGTGAGGACCATACCAGTGGAAAAAGTGCTCCAGGTCTTCTCGCAGGTGGTCCGTCTAACTTTCAGCAGCCCCATTCGGGGATTGCATCTCCTGTGGGTACTTCCAAAGAGGGTTTTGCCTGGTCTGATTCTCCTGGGGTCATTGGGACTTCTGATGAGGACCCGAAGATAATAGGAGGCAAGAGAAAAACACCAAAGCAGATAGGGACTTTTGAGCTGAAGAAAAATCTGGTGTTAGGCATGGAAGTTTCGATAGAGGAAACTTTAGAGGTGGCTGATTGCACCATTGTTGGGAGGGCCAGGGGAAAGAAAATTACACCAGCGGATCTCCAGTCCTGGGGTGAAGAACGGTTTAATAACGGGAGTCCATTACATTTTGAAGCTCGGAGCCTGGTAAAAGGCTGGTTCATGCTAAGGTTCGAAGAGAAGGCAGCAGCGGATTGGGTTTTGGGCAAAAACTGGTTTATTGGGAAGATACCAGTCCTGTTAAAGCGATGGACCCCAATGTTTGATGCCATCAAGGAAAGTACCGAAGTGTTCCCTGTTTGGGTGAGGGCGCCGGGTCTTCCTTTTTTCCTCTGGACAGAAGCGGTCTTCCAATCAATCGGAAACACCCTGGGTTCTTTCCTGGAGGCGGATATGTCATTTAAAGAAACAAAGGTTATGGGTACTGCACGCATCTTGACAAACCTTGATCTGAGCAAAGGTTTGGCCAAATCAATTCCTCTCCAATATAAGGACTATGTTTTCGAGCAAATTCTTGATTATGAGCATTTGCCGTTTCGATGTCATGTCTGTCATGACTATGGACATCTTGCAAACCACTGTCCACTGCTTAGAAGGCGAAGGCGCTTTAGAAGAACGGCATTTTACAGAGATCCAAGAAACGTTCAACACCACGTTTCACAGGAAAAGGAAGCACCGATGCCGCAGAACGGAACGGAGCAGGCTGCTGGGGATGCCCGATCCGCGGAAGTCGTTGCAGACCATCAGAACCCTGTTGATTCTGATGTGGAAGAGCAGCAGTCAGTGGATGCTGAGGTGGAGGCCGATCCGATCATACCACCTGCTCAACCACTGCCTAGCGAAGAGTTCACGGGTAAGTGCTCAATTCCTCATAATCCTTCATCTCAGGATCTCGAACATAACTTTTTACTTCCGCATGATATTCAAACAACACCTTATCCTCCTCCTGCAAACCAGTCGGGCGGGGTAGTCTCTGAAAATCCTCCCAATGTCCCTGGGCCCCTTCCAGGGGAGCTCCCATTTCCTGACCTCAAATGTGCACAATCATGGCCTCCTCTCACGCCCCCGACTCAAATTGTTCCATGCCCATATAACCTTAGGTCGATGGGGTTAAAGCACGATCAGACCGAGGCCTGTAGTGGTCTTGGCCTTTATCCTTCACCAGGTCCTCAGAGGGGGAAACGAGGCAGAAAATCTAATTTATCAAAAGCAAAACTCAAAGCAAAAATAGATGTGGCGGATGGGAAACAATTTTCAATTCCAGGGGTACTTAGAGCAGTGCAGACCCCCGAACCTGTTAAAAAATGATTATGTCTTCCTGGAATTTCCGAGGTTTGGCTAGTAAACCAAAAAAACTAGCGCTAAAAGAGTGGCTTCAAAAATCAAACTCTGACATCATTTTCCTTCAAGAGACTTTGGGAAAAGGCTCCGAGGTAGAATCATGTCTGAAATCACTGTTGCCTGGTTGGTTTTTTCATGCTATAGACTCTTCTGGCCATTCAGGAGGCCTCGCCATTGGCTACAGAGAGGGCAGGATTAAATGTTTAAACCTGTGGGGTCTGAGAAATGTTATGGGAATGGAAATAATTACTCCAGAATTTCCTTCATCCTTCCAAATTGTAAATATATACGGCCCATGTCAAGGAAGGGAGGCGTTCTGGCTGGATTTGTTTGCCAAATCTTTGATGAAATCGCCCCAGACGGTAGTGGGTGGTGATTTAAATTTTTCCTTGGGCAGAGCGGAAGCTTGGGGTCCCTCAGCCAGGGAGGACTCGCTGACGGACTTTTTTCACCAAATCCTTTCTGACCATAATCTTATTGATCCTTCCCCGATTAATCTAAAGCCTACTTGGAGGAATAGGAGAATTGGGGAGGAAAGGATAGCTAAAAGGCTGGATCGTTTTCTGATATCAGAGGGTCTCATCAGAAGAGTGCCTCTGCTTCGGCATTGGGTTGAGGAGGTTGGAAATTCTGACCATTTCCTGATTTTTCTGGACCTATCATTTCCCCCTCCCAAGCCCCCTGCCCCATTTAAATTTAACTCCTCATGGCTGCAATAACCCTCTTTCAATATCCTTTTCAAATCGACTTGGATTCGCGCTGACAGGAATGCTACTGAAAGTATGAGCTTCCAATTCATGGAAAATCTGAAACGTCTTAAGTCAACGACCAAGTCTTGGGCAAAAGAAAGAAAGATAAAACAAAATGAAGAACTGACTAAAATCAGTGAGGAGTTGAAGTCTTTGGAAAGCGTGGAGTTGGATGGGTATTCTTCATAGTCTTCAAAAGACCGCATTCTATCTTTAGAAAAAGCACAAAACAAGATCCTATTGGCAAAGGAAGAGGAATGGAGATTAAAAAGCAGAGCTATTTGGCTCAAAGCAGGAGATGAAAATACAAGATTTTTCCACAATTATGCTAAAGGGAGAAAATCGGCAAATACTATTTGGAGCCTAAATGATGAAGAAGGCAGGGTGGTTAATACGTTCTCAGATCTCTCGAGTTTAGGCCTGAGACATTTTCAGAAAATTTTCTCGGATCCTGGAGAGGCTACCATAGTGGAAGCTATGAGGACAGCTCAATGCTTCCCAAGATTCATTGAGGGGGACGAAGCCGAAGATATATCAGGTCCAGTCTCCAAGGTAGAAGTTGAGGCGGCAATGAAAGCAATGGGAAAGGAGAAAAGTCCTGGTCCTGATGGATGGACTATCGAACTCTTCCTCCATTTCTTCGATCTAATTGGTCCCGATATTACTGAAGTGGTGGAAGAGTCAAGGAGGAAAGGAGAAATTTATAAGCCTTTTAATTCAACATTTATCGCTCTTATTCCAAAGAAAGATGATCCGGTGTCCTTTGAAGATTTTAGGCCAATTTCTCTTTGCAATTGCATTAATAAAATTATTGCAAAGGTGATAACGATCAGACTTGTTCCTATTCTGTTCAGAAATATCTCAATGGAACAATTCAGATTCTTGGATGGAAGGCAAATTCACGAGGCTATTGGGGTGGCTCAAGAGCTCATTCATAGTGTCAAGCAAAAGAAGAAAAAAGGGGTGATTTTAAAAATTGACCTATCCAAGGCATATGATCGAATAAACTGGTTGTACCTCAGACTTTTGCTCACACATTTGGGTTTTAATTATACATTCATAAGTTGGATCATGGGCTGTATTTCTAACGTCAGCTTTGCGGTTCTGATCAACGGGGCTGCATCCCCTTTTTTCAAAAGTAAAAGAGGCCTCAGACAAGGCTGTCCACTATCTCCTCTCCTCTTCTTGTTGGTGGCAGAAGGTCTTCGCAGGTTGATTCACAAAGCCAGAAGACTAAACAAGATCAAAGGGACAAAAACTCTTCAGCAGATGAGCTTTCTAAAACAGGCTTACAACAAGTTTTGGGCAGCTGGTCCATAGAGGAATTGCGATAGGGACAGTCTTTCCACTCACAGCTTCCTCCTTTTGCTCCGCTAGCATAGTTCTTGATCATAATATCTCCCTCCACAACTTTTGATTCTACAGGTTTTGTGGAGTTCTTCCGAGGCACATATTTCTTTTGTCCACAGATCATGCCGCTTTTGCTTTTACAGGCTCTCATACAAACTCACGGGATGATCTGTCTTTTCGCTTATGAATATTTCCTTGTCTGACAGTGGACGAGCGGTTTTATAAATTATGTTTAATTACTTCTGGCTGTTTATATACTATCAGTTCTTTTGTAAGAGGCTGTTTATCCTTCCTGTAAGGAGGCCTCATTGACTATGCGTTGCATATGTTTTGTAACTTATTGTGGATCTCTCTCTGCGCTCCTATGGACTGTTTTCACTCATCAGCTGAGAGGCCTGGTTGATGTGCCGTGTCCCTCAAACATGTTTTGATATAGGATGCATTGGGTAATTATTGATAGATCCCCAACTTGTTTTTTGGGGTATGTCTTCAACTGTTTTGGTGCCCTCGGTTGGGCTGAAGATGCAAAGATGACATGTAAAACTTTTTATATTTCCTTAATAAAAAGTTTTTGCATTTTTCTCCGGAAAAAAAGTTATGAGTGTGGATCACCCTTGGAAATTATTTTAAAAAATTCACAAATAGACAAGGTATGGTGTTAAGTACATATCGAGATACCTAAAATCACTATTGTTTTACATTTTCAAAGCAATGTTCTTTTCTAAAGCAATTATGCATTGTGTATTTGCTAAAAATTAAAACTACTTTCTGTCTTAGGCGTAAATCTTGTGGAGGAAGCAAGAATTGGGGCCAAATGGAGGGAAACTTGTTACCGTTCTCATTAAAATAAGGAGAATAGATCCCATAATGAATCTATCGAAAAGAGAGAGATGAAATTTTATTCATCATCTTTGATTCGTTGGATTTCCGAGTTTCGTGAGTTGAGGCTTTGAGGGTTATAAGACGTCTTCTTCTTTTGATTAGTTTTGGTGGTGTTGATCACACCCTAGCTAGTATTTTATATTTCTCTGAATCCGTTTAGAAAAAATCTATGAATTGTTTTCTTCATTTGGTTGTGGCAAGTTGTAACAACTCCTCCCACATTTACCCACTTTTACAAGCTCTCCACGGTAAACATGAGTTGAGTGTCACTATGATATGACTCGATCTTTAAGTTCCAGTTATGGAAGTGGGGCCTACAAATTGGAAGTAAAGTGACATCCCTTAGAGACTACAGATCACACAGGAGCCTACCAACCACCCTACGCGATCAATCCCTAAGTTGGAACTCTTTTTCACTACGTTTACTCTCTAACCACACCCTTGAGACATTGTGCATGTAGTTATGAGGCTCCTACCACACCCATAAGCCTACCTGCATACAATTGTGACCCAAATTCCTTAGTTTAGTGCATGTGGTTGTGAGATCTATGCCACTTTTTCAAGCAAGCCTCCAAACCACTACCCAAAACTGCCTCTAACTTTCTAGAATCATATAAATGATGATAATAATGCAAGATCTTGACCAAGACATGCCTAGTACATGATAGATGTTTTGTCACACATAAGGTAAACATGAAAGCTACAGGTCATGAATGCATATCTAATCATAAACTTCTGAAATTCATCTAAGAATCACCAAGAAGGAAGGATCAATTCCCTCTCAAGCTAACTACAATAACACTTGTTAGCCCATGCATCCATCATCCATCTAGTAACTTACCAAATCATGAACAAGAGCCATAGTTACTGATTTGATTTATTGTTAGGATTCCAAGAGACTCTCCTAGGTTGTAGCGCGGAGATGCCTGGTAACATATAAATTCAACTTATTGTTGCAAATGGATGAATGGAAGGAATGATGCTTGTCCAAGCTAGATAACCACTTCTACTTTGTTTCACTCCAGACATGTGTGAACACCCTTAGACTACAAGGCTTTAGACCACCAACTACTCACAATTTAAGATTGAGTGAATATGGGGAATACTGACCACACTAGCAGATGACCATGTGATGGCCGGCTGCAACCAGTAAAGAAGTATGCAAATCTAATCTACTAATGCACAAAAAGGATGACATCTATTTGGCACCAGATGAAGAGAAACCTGAATAACTCATTCAATGATACATATAAGATTTTAACACAGAGATAGGATGACAACTACTCTAATGCTAAACATCAAGAGATCAAGCATACAACATATCAGGCACAACTTGGAAGAGAAGAGAAATGGAAAGTGAAGAATTAACAACAAAAGAAGCTTGTATTAGCTGAAAGTGAAGACGAGATGCTGCAAGTGTCAAAATAGTTACAGTCTCCAAAAGTTGAACCTTACATCAAAACATCAACCATCAACCTTGATTACTTCTTGTTTTTGGGTATATATAGAGTTTCATTACAAAGGCGCTTGGCCATTTTGGGTATGGAGGGGTCATAATTGACCACCAACTACATTTAACTGCCTGATGGCGTCTCTGAGTGCCTTTGCTCATTTCAGTAGATGAATCTGATCTTTTTAGGTGTTCTGTTGTCCTCTCAGGCAGCTGGAGTGCTTGTATCAATGAAGTTCCATAACTGCTAAATGTAGTTACCTGCTCACGTTCTGTCCTTTTCCTCCTCGGCCATACTGTTTGTTAAATATGGTCGTTGAAGAGTAACTACAACTGGTACTAGTGATCCGGTTGCCTTCGTCCTTCGGGTACTCGGAACGGTCAAGGGACGTGGACTGCATGGCGAGTGGACGATTCGGGTGGGGGGGAGAGATCAGCCGTTGGATCGGGAAAATAGACGGCAGAGACGGCCTAACCGAAAATATCAAAAGAGGTGGGAGTGGGATGAATGTGGACTGTTGGATCTCGGGCAGACAGATCTAACGGTGAGCAGGCGGCGAAGGCGTGCGACAGTTATCGGGTGGGGACAGAGGGTTAAGCGGTAAGTGGTATCAATCACACCACCTTTGGGCATCGAGCGGTAAAAGGACAAACGTGTGTGATTCCACTTGGCACATGACACGTAGCAGCGAAGGAGAGAGGAAAATCGTTCTCCATCGCACGTTATCATTCCATCACTTTGTGGACGCGGGGAGAGAAAATGTCGTTGGATCTTCCATGGAGATGAGCAGGCGGCGGGGAAACGATCGTGCAAGTTGCTTTATCGGGCACGACAGGAGCCATTGGATCAGCAGGGAAAATCAACTGTGGAGGTTACGGGCGATGAGTTTATGAAGGCGCAAAGTCGGATGGGTGCGGTTTTATGGGGTTTTAGGTTTTAGCACTCGGGGCTTATAACAAAAAGGGGGGTCTTGTTGGTTTTTAGAAGAAAAGTAGGGGAAACGGAGATGAAGGGAGAATGGGCGGGTCAAAGGGAAAGGAGAAAGCGGACCGTTATAAGCTTCTTTCGAGCATGACCAATGACCAAGCTCACTTCCGACCTTTAGAGAATCATCATTATATAGCAGAGCTAACATTTATAATATTAGATTGTTGTGCTAAGATCCTCCTAAGATTAGAAAAAAAAATGAATTCATTGTGCTTAAGGACTCATGAATTTTTGCAAGTGAAATGATGAGTTTTTATGTTAATTTTATGAGCAATTTAACATAAATAAGGGACTAAATAGTAGCATAAACATGTACAAAACATCATCAAAAACACATTAAAACAGGAACATGATAAAAGAGTTCACCCCTCTTGGGCTACGTCTCCTTGGTGCAACTTCCAATGGCTTGGGCCTCTCTATTATGCTCAAAAGTGTAAAAAGATGTGTTTACAAAGCTCAAATGCTTCTGAAACCTGTTCCAATCAGTCCATAATTCAAAACCTTCAAGAGGATGACATAAATATTCAGTTAGGTTCCTTGAGAGTTGAGGGTGAAACACTAGAATGGTGGGAATCAAAGACCCAAGAGGAGATTAAAAAACACGGTAAGATCTAAATTTCTTGGAATGATTTCATTGCTGCAATCAAAAGATGATTCTACCCTCTAGCTTATATGCAGAAAGTCATCATGAATTGGCAGAACTTTAGACAATTTAAAGTCAAAATGTGCAAGATTACACCCAAGAATTCAAAAAAGGGTCTTTGATGTTAGGTGTAGAATTGCAATCACAGGACACATTGCTGGAGTACATAGGGGGTTTACATAATTACCTTAGGTATACTATCTTAATGTTTAATCCCAATAATCTAGATAATGTGTGTGTGCAAGCCACCCATCTTGAGGCAAGAGGGAGAAACACTCCTAAAGAAGGTAGTAAAAATCCATTTAAGGGTAAAGAGAAAGAAAAGGATTTCAAAGGGAAGTCAAAGAAAAATGTGTATATCAAAAAAGAAGGAGAGAAAGTTACATGCAAACATTGTTCTAAGGAGGGTCACGATGAAGCTCATTGTTGGAAGCTTCACCCCGAAATGAGACCAAAGAGAAACAACAACAAGGGAAAACAAAAGACAACTGCAACCACTCAACAGGATTTGGGATCCATTTGGGTGATGAAACTAAAATCATAGCCATGGGGTTAAAAGGAAAAGAATCCATTGCTAGCACTCCAAATGAAGAAACAAGGATTGAATTATTTCATGTGAGGGTAATCTCAAAACATACAAAAATCGACACAATTTTTGATAGTGGGTCTCAAGCTAATTTGATATTTGATGACTTAGTCAAGAAACTAAATCTAGAAACCACTTTACATCCCAAGCCATATCCATTGGGTTGGATATGCAAGGACACAAACTTACATGTTACAAGAAAATGTATTCTTTGGTTTGCAATCACAACAAACTTCATTGACGAAGTTGAATTAGATGTTGTACCACTTCATATATCAGGAATTGTTTTGGGTAGTCCTTACCTTTATGATAGAAAATCAATCTTCTATCGTCATGAAAAAAAAGTACCACTTGTTCAATGATGGTGTGAATTATATTGTGCGAGCTCATCGCAAGAAACTAAATCTTTCATTAGTTAATGCAGGGCAAATGAAAAGACTAGTGAATTCAAGCAAGAATTTAGTGCTTCTTATGATCAAGCCCAATTTTTATATTGATTATGAAGTGTTTGGTGGTTGTAATTCAAAATTGAAAACTGATTTGGTTGATGTAGTTAACCATGATGATGAGGTGTTTCAGAAAGCAAAAGGATTCCCTTCCAAGAGGAGAATTCAACATGAAATACCATTGCAACAAAAGTGTCTTCTTCCTAACATTGACATGCATAAGATGTTAAGAATGGAAAGTCCATAAATAAAAAAACAAATCCAAGGATTGTTGAAGAAAAGGATCGTTCGACCTTATCCTTTACCATGTGGTGGACCCCTTGTTTTGATGCCCAAGAAGAATGGTAAGCATTTCATTGAATGGGATTCAAGAAGTGGTTTTCATCAAAGTAGAGTTGTTGAAGGAGACATATGGAAGACGACATTCAAAACCAAGAAAGGTCTGTTTGAATGGCTTGTTATGATTTTTGGTCTTTGTCATGCTCCTACTACTTTCACGCATATGAAGTAAGATGTATTACAACCATTTCTAGACATGATAGTCTACTTGGATGACATTTTCATTTTCAAAAAATTTCATTATGAACATGTCATGTATGAGAAAGAAATACTTGATGTCTTATGTCAAGAATGTTTGTTATTGAAGATGTCAAAGTATATGTTGGATAAAACTTCTTTAACGTACTTGGGCCATGATATTGGAGAAGATGAGCTGAAGTTAGTCTTCTCCAAGATTGATGCCAATATGGATTGGTCAATGCTCAAGATAGTCATTTGGATAAGAGGTTTTTTGGGAGTAGCCCAATGTTGGAGGAAATATTTTGTTAGTTTTTCTTCTATTGTAGCTCATTTGCATTCTTTGGCAGTTGTGCAAAAGGTCTTCCAGTGGGGAGGCAAACAACAATAGGCATTTTATGCTTTAAGACAAAAGATCATTTCAACCTTTATACTTGTTCTTCTAAACTTGAAAAAGTCATTTGAGTTTCAAGTTGATGTATGTGACTATGCCATGGGCACAGTCTTTATGCAATATGGTAAGCCCATTTCATTTCATTCAGAAATTTTTAATGGTGCAGTGTTTAATTTGCAGCGACAAGGGCACTTTCATTGGATGGGTTTTCTTCTACTATTCCACTTGGTCAAAAGTATAAGAAGGGTATAAGCGACAAGTTTGTTGATGTACTTTCTAGGCCTATAGTTTGTGTAATAACTATCCTCAAGCATAATTTTGTTTTACATGAAAGTTATGTTCAACAATAGACATACTTTCAAGATGTATATTCAGGCTTGAGTCAAAGGAAACAAGTAGAGGAATTTGATTACCATTTGCATCATAATGTATTGTATCCTCTTGGTAAGAAAGATGTTGCTACTGATAGTAACATGGACAAAGCCAAATGGATAGAGGTTGGAAAGGTGAGGGAATTGTACCCTCACATGTTGGACAACTGAAAGTGATCTTTTGGAGTCCAAAAGGCTTCCAGTGGGGAGGAGTGATCAGGTGCTCAAAATTATGTTCAAAAATCAAAATGTTTAGAATAGTATGGAACCTAAATGACCGCGTACTGCTCTTCATCTTGAATCCGGTGCAACTCGTTTCACGTGAAATAGACACCGTATGCTCCCATAAACGTGATCTGTTCACTTTGTTAAACAGGTAAAAAAAAAACCAAAGGAAATGACATGGCAGAGTCTTTAGCGAATGAGGAAGCACCAAGTGGCAGGCTTCCCTTGGCCTCGCATTTCACAGATTATAGAAGGAGGAGGTCTGTGGTTAAGGAAATTGTCCCACAACACTACAGGGTTGCGATTTGCGATATTGCAATTGCAGATCGGAGGCGGATCGACGATAAAGAATCAGCTCAGAGAGAAGGCGGAGTGTGACACAATAAATCACAATCACACATCACATGGATCAAGTGCATTTATAGAATCGGCCCTGACAAAGTCAGGTTGCGATTGTGATATCATAATCGCAATCGCATATCGCACAACATAGTGGCCCGTTATGGAGAATCACCCCTGCTCGGTTGATTGTGATTTGTGATGGAACTATCGGCGGAGATAGTTAGTGGCCGCCACATGTCCTCCTAATGATCAGCTAAAAATTTGGTTGGAAAGACAGGTCGGAGGCCAGGGTTGAACCCATGACCTCCCATACAATAACACCAAGGTTTACCGTTGAGCCCGCAACATGTGACTTAACAAGCTATGGTCGCAGATTATATTAAAAATTATGTTGACCATCAGGTTGGGGGGAGAACGCCAGCATAACCGTTGGCGACCCTCCCATGTGAACACCTCGTCTGCAGCCCGCAAAAGTTATGTTGCTGCCACGGTAACCACACTGCCAACTGCCAATCCAAACACCCATGTGACAACCTTATTTGCAGGTCGTGACATTTTTTATAACCGTCGGCGAGGTTATGGGTGAAATTAGTCATCCTACAATTTCGCTCGCCGCGCGGTGAAATCTTCGCCCAGTTAGCACTTGTTGGGGCGAAATTGGAGGATCATGCTGGATTTGGAGCAATTTGTGGAGCGAATAGTGGCCTAACTAGGAGAGGTCATAACTTCTTCAATTTTTGACCAAATTAGATGCAAACAGAGGCTAGATAGCCATTTTTGAACATTTTGGATTGATTGGAGTATATTTCAGAAGCATTTGAGCATTGTAAACACATATTTTTACACTTTTGAGCATAATAGAGAGGCCCAACCCATTATAAGCTAGATCAAGGATACGTAGCCCGAGGGGTGAACTCCTTTATCATGTTCATGTTTTAATGTGTTTTTGATGATGTTCTGTACATGTTTATGTTGTTGTTTAGTCTCTTATTTATGTTAAATTTCTCATAAATTTAACATAAAAACTCATCATTTCACTTGCAAAAATTCATGAATCCTTAAGCACAATGAAAGCATTTTGTTTCTAATCTGAGGAGGATCTTAGCACAAAAATCTAATATTTTAAATCAGATTAGTTAAAGAACATCAGAAAACCAGACATACAACCAACATATAACCATAATAGAAACTATGATAAATCAACCATAAGATCACCATAATAACCAACACAAATTCTCATAGATCAAAATAGGAAAATAACTCATATTAACATAAGAAAATGCCAACCCAGTCAGGGACTTCCACGTACCACCTGACCATATATTGGGCTAAACCAAATCTCTCTTTCATCCAATCACCCATGCACCATATTCCAAGCATGAAAGCGAGATCATAAGAATTAAACCAAAATATAATCAACTATGGCTTCTAGATGCCAATAATATCAACCCTCAATCACAATGATCTCACCTATACGGTCCAAAATCACTAAAATAAACCAGATCGGTCTCTACCCAAACTATCCAGAGCTCCAGGAACTAGTAACTCAACCCACAACCTTTAGGGGAGATTTGTCCCAACCCACAGGCTCTAGGGAACCCAAGTTGTTTCAGGGCTCAAGAGAATTTGTTCCAACCCATAGCCATAGGAAACCTAAGAACCAATCAGAAAACCAAATGGGGAACCCACTACACCATGGGTATCCAGGAAATGGCATGGAAAGGTTGAAACCACTGTAAATCCTGGCAAAACTCCATGACAATGACAACACATAACCAAGGAATTACATGCATATACCATGCATCCAAAAACCAACAAGGAATCTCACATGCAACCTGTTACCTACAAAAGTAATCCCATTGTAGTTGTGGATCCAATTGTCTCCTTGCGCTTCCTTTCTTTCTCCAATCGAAGTGATTGATAGAATGCTCCAAGAGTGCTCCAAGAATTCTCTAAGTGTGCAATAGTGTAAGAGAGTCAAATGTTAAATTAACAGAATCCATCAACTCTCTCTCTGATGCCTTTTTATTTTTGATGTCTCATTTTTCTTATTTTTCCCTCTAATTTCCCTTGAATGCAAATTTGTGTCTCTTCACCTTCTTTTTCTCATATTTTCCTTTATTTTCATAATTAAAAGCCAATTATTGCCTCATTGCCTTTGCCAATTTCCATAGCGATTAATTAAACTACAATTGATGCCCACTATAATGTTTTCCCACCATTCAGCTTGGAATACGTGTCCCATGACCTTGGTCTTATTTTATTTACATGGAAAATCAACTAGGGGTTGTTACAAACCCCTCCCCCTTAGGGGAACATCATCCTCGGTCTTCAATTATGCTTATAACCAACAAAATGCACTTCCTATGGATCTTTATAACATAACTCGATGCAGTACTTACAATAAAAAATTGTTGAAAAACAAGATCAATATGACAAACATACTGCTTTTTGGAGCTTTATAAACACAACTCGATGCGGTATTTACAATGACACACACACACACATGCACACACCAAAAAATCATATATAAAACACATATTATCAACCAACAAATAAGTAAGGATACAAAACCCACATTTGATTAGCCATCTCCCATGTAGCTTCATTGGGCCCATAGTGCTTCCGCTGCAAAATGCAATGTGGCTCTGGTTGGAACTCTCCCTTTGGTTCCACCTGCAATACAAACTAATCAATCACATGATCATCATCATACACATATCTCTTATGCAATGAAACATGGAGAACATCATAAACTTTCAATGTTGGCAACAATACAAGTTGGTAGGCCACTAGTCTAATCCTATCAAGGATCTCAAAAGGCCCACAATACTGAGGTGTCTGCATGGCACATGATCCAATCCTCAAGGATATCCTCATGGGATTGATGCATAGGTACACATGCTCCCCAACTTGAAAATCCTTGAATGACCTATTTTGATCTTCACAACTCTTCTTCCTATCATGTGTTTCCTTCAAGTTCCTTCTGATAACCTGCATCTCTTGTTCCATCTCAAGCCAACATATCTAATGCAATCAATGGCCTATTCACTGCATCATTACATTTGATAGGAGTATTACAAATCTGTCCATAAAGAGATTCAAATGGACTCATCTTTAAGGATACAGATACCCATTATTATATGCAAACTCCACCAATGGAAGATACTCCTCCCGCTTCCTCTGCAGATGTTTGACATACATCCTCAACATATGCTCAAGAATCGTATTAACCCTTTCTGTCTGTCCATCTGTCTATGGATGATAAGTTGTATTGAAATCCAACTTTGTCCCCAAGTCTACTAATAACTCAATCTAAAACTTGGAAGTGAAATTGGCGTCTTTGTCTAACACAATCTTTATGGGAACACCATGCAACCTCATTATCTCCCTGATGAAGATCTGAAATACATCACTAGCTCAATTTGTATACTTCATTGCAATGAAGTGAGCTACCTTTCTCAACTTGTCAAGCACAACCATGATGGAATCATGTTTCCTCAATGTCCTTGGCAAGCCTGTAATAAAGTTCATGGAAATGACCTCCCATTTCCATTCTGGAATCAGAATAAGCCACAACAAACCAGTTGGATGCTTACACTATACTTTCACCTGTTGATAGTCCAAGCACTTCGCAACAAACTCAACCACCTCTTTATTCAAGTTCATATAATGATAGAACTTCTTAACAACTCTCAAAGTCTTCTCAAATCATGGGTGGCCTGAACACAACTTGACATTAAACTTGTTAGGATATTCCAACACATAGGAAATAGTTAAGTATAACTTGGTCTAGTGTAGAGTTAGGTAAAGTGTGTTTGTTTACTATGTACATTTGTAACTTACAATCTAACGGTCACGATATGTTTTAGACATGAAATGATCCGACGGTTCATTATCTCCTCGATATTACCGACACTTGATTCGTGGCTTAACACCCGATTGGTCCATGATCTCTATTTAAAGAGCATGAAGGGTCATTTGTAGGATGACCGTTCATGAGAGAAGCTTATGTAAATTTTCATTCTTTTATTAATAAATTGCCTGAAGTGGCCGTGTTGGCTCAGGCCATGGACTGTTTCCCTCTTTGAGGGTTTTAACCATGTCAAGAATACTAGTGTATTGATCTGTGATCTGTTTGTGAGCGGTGTCCTCTGGTGTTCTATCTGAGGAACCTACCTTGTAAATCTCTACATGGTATCAGAGCTATTTGAGGGTCGCATCTGTTGGTGATCCAAATCCAAAGCTGGTACAACTGCATCCGACTGTCGTGTCCTAGATCTACTGTTTTTGACCGAGTGGACTGCTCTATTATGTTAGGAGCATCTGTTCCAGTGATGAACCCCTTTCATTTCATGTGAAAAGGTTTTTGGTAGCCCTAGCTACGTCATTTTTAAGATTTGAAGGTATACAAGCTTTATTCGTAGTTTTAGTTATTCATCTCTCTATTTATTTCAGTTTATTTAACTCTTTGTTTTTTTTATTACCATATTTATACCCTTCATTTCTGCGTATGCTCTTTGCGCTGTGACTCTGTGCGATCTGGGTAAATCAGAAACAGAAAAGAAGGATTTTTCTCATACGTATGCTCTTTTCCACTACGCCTTAGTGTGATCTCGGAAATTTTTTGGCGCGAACTAACTTCAAGCCATAAGGTTTGGTTTTTTTTGTATGTCCATGTTAGGTTGTTTCGTTTTTTTTTTTTGTATGAAAAAATAGCTTTTTGAAGTAAGCACGCACCCCAAAGCTTCGGTGACTAAAAAAAAAAACCCTTCATCTTTTCCTAAAATTACTAACATTTTAAACTAGCTCACTTGGTTCAAAGTTACTTGATGAGAATAGAGTTATTGGGTTCAACTCTTTCTTTTTGTTGAATTACTTTTTCAAAAAGCACATGCAACTTATGTTTTATAGTTACTTTATGTAAAAGTGTTCTCACCCATTATAAAAAGTGAGTCACTTATAATTCTAAAGTTTCATTATTTTTTATTTAAGTTACAATTTAGTGAGTAACTCGTAAAGTACCATTGTAAAAGTGACTTTCACTTATTTATAAAAGTGGGTCACATAATTTTTTTTTTTTTTTTTTGTTATTTTTTTTATTTATTTTTTAAAGCGAGCTAATTAGATTAAGTTTGGAAGGAGGGGGCGGGGAGGCGGTGGGGGCGGTTGGCGGGTTCTAAATATAACATTATCATTCACTTCGGCACATTCGCGCACTTCATCGGCATCTTCAAAAACTTTTCTTCAAAAAGCCATAACTTCTTCATCCGGAAGCCGTTTTTTTTATTCAACCTAATTTTTCGATATCTTTCCATTGGAACACTTAGTTTCAGCATCTACAACTTGAATTTATGTTAAAATGAAAAGTCCATGCCAAGTTTGTTAGGATATTTCGACACATAGGAATAGTTAAGTTCAACTTGGTCTAGTATAGAGTTAGGTTAGCGTTAGGTAAAGTGTGTTTCTTTACCGTTGTACATTTTGTAACTTACAATCCGACGGTCACGATATGTAGTGATCCGACGGTTTATTCTCTCCTCGGTATTACCGACACTTGATCCGTGGCTTGACACCCGATTGGTCCATGAATTCTATTTAAAGCGCATGGAGGGTCATTTGTAGGTTAACCGTGCATGAGAGACGCTTATGTAAATTTTCATTCTTTTATTAATAAATTGCCTGTAGTAGCCACGTTGGCGCAGGCCGTGGACTGTTTCCCTCTCTGAGGGTTTTAACCACGTCAAAATACTGGTGTATTGATCTGTGATCTGTTTGTGAGCGGTGTCCTTTTGGTGTTCTGTCTGAGGAACTTACCCTGTAAATTCCTACATGGTATCAGAGCTATTTGTGGGCCGCGTCCGTTGGTGATCCAAATCTGAAGCCGGTAGAACTGCATGCGGCTGTCGTTTCCTAGATCTCCTGTTTCTGACTGCTTTCGGGCCGAGAGGACTGCTCTGTTGTGTTCGGAGCATCTGTTCCAGTGAGGAACCCCTTTCGTTTCACGCGAAAAGGTTTCCGGTAGCCCTATCTGCGTCATTTTTAAGATCTGGAGGTATACAGTCTTTATTTGCAGTTTACTGTTATTTTCTCTCTGCTTATTTCGGTTTCGGTTTATTTAGTTTTTTTTTAACCGGATCTATACCCTTCATTTCTGCGTATGCTCTTTGCCCTGCGACTCTGTGCGATCTGGGCAAATCAGAAACAGAAAGGAAGGATTTTTTTCTCATGCGTATGCTCTTTTCCCTGCACCTTAGTGTGATCTCAGAAAATCAGAAACATTGAGAAAAATATTTAGTTTTTCGGCTAAAGCTAATTTTTTTTAAATATTTAGTTTTTTTGGGTAAAGCCAACTTCGAGCCATAAGGTTCGTTTTTCTTTGCATGTCCGTGTAGGGTTTTGTATTTTGTGTTTTGTAGGGAAAAAGAGGTTTCTCAAGGCAAGCACGCAACCCAAAGCCCCCCCCCCTCTCTCTCTCTCTCAAATTTTTTGTATAGCTCAATTGGTTCAAAGCTATTTTAAGAGAGTAGAGGTCTTGGGTTCAAATCTCCATTTTGTGGGGCGTTTTTTTTCATTCTCGCACATTCGCGCACTTTGCCGGCAACTTCAACAATTTCTTTTCAAAAAGCCATAACTTCTTCATCCGGAAGCCTTTTTCAGAGCCGTTTTTTTTAAAACAGCCTAATTTTTCGAGATCTATCCATTGGAACACTTACTTTCAGCATCTTCAGCTTCAGTTTTTTTTTAAAATGGAAAGTCCATGCCAAGTCATTCTTGACAGCACTAACTACTTCCAATGGGCATCATACATGGAAGATTTACTTAGAAGTAAAGGTCTCTACAGAATAGCCAGGGGCCAAGAGAAGAAACCAAAAGATGAAGACAAGGTTGCAAAATGGGAAAATAGACAAGATCAAGCACGTGGTTTGATAGGGATGTCTATTTCTCCTGATCTTAGATTCCATATTGCAGATCTTGAGACTCCTCATGAAGCATTGGACCAAATCACTAAAGTTTTTGGGATTAAAAATGAAATTAGAGCCCATCAACTTGAAAATGAGTTGCTTACATTGGATCCTAATAATTTTCTTGCATTGAAGATTTCTTGTGCAAATTCAAGACCCTTAGATATCTCTTGGAGGTGTTAAGGTTAAGAAAGTAGATAGTAACCTTATTTATTTCATCCTTACTAAGTTGGGACCAGCCTACTTTGTATTTGTTTCCACCTTCCATTCTACAAGGGAAGCTTTCATTTGCAAGGAACAG
This sequence comes from Pinus taeda, assembly GCA_000404065.3. NCBI lineage: Eukaryota > Viridiplantae > Streptophyta > Pinopsida > Pinales > Pinaceae > Pinus > Pinus taeda. The sequence continues at coordinate 97,880 of APFE031001135.1, read as the reverse complement.
ACTACAAGGCCCCTTCCTTTGACTCTTTTTGTGATTCTTTAATAAGAGAACAAGAAAAACTCTTACATCTTGGTCTTCTTCATCTTGGAAACTCTTCCAAGAAAGCGTTAGCCGCCCAGCAGCAACAAAATTTAAAGAATCCTAAGAAGTCATATCCCAAAAAGAATGGTCCTAAACCAAACAAGGGTCCTAAGCAAACTCAGTCTCAAATGAAAGATCATTTCAGCAAAATGATAAGACCAATAAAAACAAATGGAAGAAGACTGATAGACATTGTAACTTTTGTAATCGAGATGGCCACTTAGAATCTAAATGCTTTAAGAAGATGGAAGCCTTGGAAGCCGCAATGAAGAAACATAACATCCATGTGGAGCATTCTTCTACTTCAAATTCAACTTCATCTTCAGGAATGGCACTTTCTGCATGTCGTTGTCAATCATCTCAGTCTGGTTATGCATTAAATGTATCTTCTTCTTCTCATTCTCATGAGTGGCTCATTGATCTGGAGCCTCTTATCACATGGCCAAAAACAAAGCCATGTTTTCTTCTTTAAATGATTGTAACACCAAAAATATATATGTTGGTGATGATAGATCTCTTAATGTTGTAGGGACTGGAACTGTTCATCTAGACAATGGTCAGTTTAATGATGTATTATGTGTTCCAACCTTATCCAGCAACCTTCTATCTGTATATCAGATAACTCATTCAGGTGAAGGTAAAATTGTTGAATTTTCACCTCATGATGTTGTAATCAAGGATCTAAGAGATCCTAAACAGATTCTAGCTACTGGTATTGCTGATGATTCCACAAGGTTGTATAAGTTTCACAACTTTGGTTCATCAAATCTTGCCTCAGTATTTGTTGCTCATAATGATGAAGTGAGCAAACTTTGGCATGAGCGATTTGGTCACTTAAACTATCGCTCCCTCAGCATCTATGTAAAGAAAATATTGTGACAGGTCTTCCTATGGTATCTTGCAGAGATGGTGTTTGTTCCGGATGTGTACTCGGAAAACATCATCGGGACAGTTTTGAAAAACGTGCCTCTTGGCACGCCTCAGCCCCTTTACAGCTTGTGCACAGTGATTTATGTGGTCCTCTTCCTGTTGCTTCATTCTCTGGCTGCAAGTATTTCTTAACTTTCATTGATGATTTCTCCAGACGCACTTGGGTATACTTCTTAAAACTCAAGAGCGAAGTATTTAACACATTTTTGGCCTTCAAAGCCTTTGTTGAAAAACAATCTGGACATCAAATTCTTAAGCTAAGAACTGATAATGGTGGAGAATATGTTAAAAACACATTCATCAACTTTTGCACCGAAAATGAAATTCAAATGCAACACACTGTTCCATACACTCCACAACAAAATGGTGTAGCTGAAAGGAAAAATCGCACCTTAAAGGAAATGGCTAATTGTATGCTGCAATCTAAAGGACTCAGTCTTAGTTTTTGGGCCGAAGCAATTAATTGTGCAAATTATATAATAAATCGCACTCCTACTAAGGTTCTAAAGAATATCACTCCAGAAGAAGCTTGGAGTTCCATTAAACCAGATGTAAGTCACTTTCGTATTTTTTGGAAGTGAAGCATGGGCCCATATTCCAGATGAAAAGCATAAAGCTTTAGAACCTAAGAGTGAGAAATGTACTTTTGTTGGATATTCTGAAGATGTAAAAGGTTATAGACTTATTCCCTTTAAGTCCAAAAATGTTATCATTAGAAGAGATGTAAAATTTGATGAAAATAAATCGGCCTGCGAGCCTAGTCCGGCGGATGTGCCACCTCTTCCTATCTCTTCTACTTTTGAAAACATTTCTTCTTCAGATGATGAAAGTGAGGATGATAATCCTCCACCACCTTCTCAGGATCATCCTTCAGCTCCTTCAGCTCCTTCAGCTCCTTCACTTCCAAGATGGGTCCGCACTACTCGGGATGCAACAGGTGATCTTGCCGGTGATCCTACAGATCAGCGACGTACACGTTCTCAGTTTGAAAGAGCCTCTTCTTTACTGGCTCAAGCTCCAGTAAATCATGATTCTGACACTTTTGCAGAAGCTTCAGGCCATCCACATTGGGAAGCAGCTATGAATGAAGAATATCATTCATTGTTGGCAAATGATACATGGAATCTTGTTCCTCTACCAAAGGGACGCAAACTTGTTAGATGTAAATGGGTTTACAGAACCAAGTATGGACCAGATGGGAAAGTTGATAAACATAAAGCTCGTCTTGTTGCTAAGGGATTTTCACAGGTTGAAGGCATTGACTACACTGAAGCCTTCTCCCCTGTTGCCAAAATGAACTCTATCCGCCTTGTTCTTTCCCTTGCTGCCTCTTTAAAATGGGAAGTCCATCAGATGGATGTTAAATCTGCCTTCTTCCATGGGGACTTGCATGAAGAAATCTATATGGAACAACCCATTGGCTTCATCCAAACAGACTCCAGCCTTGTATGTCGACTTAAGAAATCTCTTTATGGTCTCAAGCAAGCTCCTCGGGCTTGGTATGCCAAAATGGATAGCTTCCTTTTAGAATCTGGCTTTTCTAGGTGTTATTCTGACAATACTGTCTACACCAAGAAAGTGGGCAACTCTCTTATCATCCTTGTTCTTTATGTTGATGATCTTATTCTTACTGGTAGTGATCCCAACCTTATAAACCATGTGAAGTCCAGCCTAAAAAGAAATTTGAAATGACAGACTTAGGACACTTACACTATTTTCTCGGTCTTCAAGTCTTGCAATCCAAGGAGGGTATTTCCTTTTCCCAGTCCAAGTATGCTTGTGATAT
>APFE031001135.1:52885-63393 GCA_000404065.3 Pinus taeda | reverse complement strand
CCAGGCAGCGCCATATGGGAGGCATAGGCGGTGACCCAAAAAGGCACATGGGACGGAAGGGGAGGGGTAGTCAAACAACTCCAATCGAAGGAAACGACCGAACTACTTGGTGGGGGAACCATATGGTTGTCCCCCTGCTCGGAAGGAACCGAATCGCAATTCTCTGGAGAGGCTGGGATGGGAAAACCATCATCGAGCTCAGGAGAATCCGATGAGACGAGAAGAACATGGGAATGTTGCTCTTTCGAAACAGAGTGGTCGACAGGAGGTGAACTCCAGTCGAAATTCTTTCTGACCAATGGTTGGTCGGGAACAGGCTGGGCACAGCCAGGTTCAGGAAGAGGGGCCTGGACAAGAGAAGAATGTGAACCAATCTCATTGTCGGGAGGCGAATGTTCTGCAGCTGTAGAAAGACGTTGATATCCAACGGGGAGTTGGGGTGAGGGAGCCGGGAGACTTTCCAAAACAGTGGAGGCTTTATCCATGAGTGGACAAAGGTGAAGGGTATGATTGCCTTCACAAAGTCTGTAGGGGATTCGAATCTTCCCTTTTCCTTTACCATTCCCAACTGATGAGGTAACATCGCCGTGAGCCTCAGTGGACGATGAGGGGCGGGCCGGATCACGAGACCATACTTCTAAGATCCTGGGAATGCCAGGAAAATCACGAAGAAGATGGTCCTCCTTGCATAATCGAAAAGGAAACTTAACCTTCCGCGGAGGAGTGGAAGGGGGCCCGACTTCAGGTGTGCTTGAGGGAACAACAGTTGTGTTTGTAACCTCTCTCTTAGGAGATTTCTTCTTCTTGGTCTTCTTCTTCTTCTTAGCCACCTGGTTATTCGAATCGAAACTTTCACCAGGCGAAGTACAAGAAGGGGACGTAGAAGTAGGTGTCGAAGGAGAGAGGTCCACCTTGGGTTCAACATGATGTTGTTCAGGTGGAGGGACTGATGGAGTATCAGCCGACACGGTAGGGACCAAAGAGGTTGAAAACAACCAAACAGGCAATCCGACAGTTAAACCTGGAAGGGATAACGTCGCCATATAAGGAGCACCAACATTCCCAAGAGGAGGGAAATGGCTAGGATTCTCGTCAGGAGGAGAACTTGGGTTGGTGAACCCTGGAAAAGTTGCCATAGCAAACAAAAAGAAACCTGCTCAAGCTAACACACACAAGATCTAACCAGGTAATGTTATCGTGGCCGAATAAATTTTTAAGACACAGGAACTGAACTTGAACTTTTCATGTTTCGAGAGTCGAGAAAAGGACGAAAAGATGACTCTATCTCCTTCGAATATTTAATGAGCATGAAGTGACAAGACGCTCACTTACACCTTTTCTTTTAGGGAGTCCGAAAAGGATCAAAAGAGACTGCTCTGGAGATTCTAAGCAAAAGGTTTACCAAGCAACCCGTAAAACTGCTTATACACCTTGGCAATCATATGAGAACCAAGGACTTTCCGTACTGCAGTCAATCTTCCCGAATGATGTGATCGGTCGTTACGGTTCACAAGGTGGCAGACTCGGCCTCTATGGGAAGGATGTAAACCTAGTGAAGTATCCCCATATATAACGACGGTACGTGGGAGCCCAAATCCGTGCTAGACCACAATTGAATCACACCAGGAGGAATCACCCAACCTTAATGCGAAAACAAGAGTGAATAGGTTTAACGACGTCGGAGCACGTCTCTAGCCTAGACCTCTAGATATTTGCGTTAAGTTCCAATGTGTTTTTAGATAAATTTGGTTTATTTTACGGTTGATCTTGAATTAAGTTTTGATTTCAGGTCCTACCGTATGATCTCTCGAAAATGCTTATATGCAAACTATATGCCAAAGAACATCATTTCATTCGATGAATTCTAACTATGAGAAGGTTATGAATTTTCAATCAAACAAAACGAACTCAAGAAATCAAACAACTAAATGCAACTAACAGCAAGGAAATGAAACTTTTCTTTTGAAAACACAAAACAACGAAATGTCCTTTTCCTTTTAACTATTAAATGCAAAAGATGCTAGTTTGCTTTTCTTTTCAATGGCACAAAAGTGTTTAAAATGATTTTGAGAGACAGCTAGATCAAGCAAAGAAATGAAATCACTCAATGCAAACACAAGAAAGTTCCCAAGACACTAAAAACCAGTTTCCCAAATCAAAGGAAAACAAAGGCTTATGAGCTATGTGATCTAATCTCACAAGACAAAAAGGAATTCAAAGGAGGAAAGCAAGTCGCTCGGAACACAACCAAAACACTTCCAACAATCACTAAGCGAATGTGAAAAACAAATCTGAAGTTGGCTGGTCAAACAAGAACACAAGATCCCAAACGGAAGGCTTGACACACACACGACCACTAGATACTTTAGGGCTTAAGTGCAAAATCAATGGAGAAAAGCAAACACCCGGAGGATAAGAGTTCAAAACCAGACAAATGACGATTCAACACACTCCAGCAACTGTGAAAGTCAAGGCAAAATGCAAACCAAGCAACGAAAGCGAAAAGGAAGGCTTTGCAAAACCGAAAACAAGTAATAAACGAACCCTTGCGGAACAAGGCTTCGCAAGCAAGCGTGTCACAGCTCAGACAAAATAAAACAAGTCATAAACCAAGTGGAAAGAGCAGGGGACAGTCAAACTAACAGGTTCAGGAGGCAAATTTGGACAAAAATGAATTCTACAGGATCAGCGCGGGTGACCCTCAGCAACAAAGCGATGACAAGACAACGCGCGTAGCAACTTTGCGTTGTCAGTGCGGAAGGACACGGATAAAGGGTGCTGGCTCGAAAACAAGGTCAGCGCGACTGTCAAATGTACAAGTGCGATGACAGGGAAAGCAAAGAAACAGGTGTGCGATGTCAGCGTGACTGTTCTGAAATAAACCGCGCTGAGGCTAAAAAGCAAGCAAAATCAAACCAAAAGCTCCCAGACCAAGGTAAAGGTTTTTAAAACAATTAAAGCATTCCCTAGAATAAGCCAGGAAATTAAAAACATAAAACTAATCCCCAATCTTTGACAAGAGAGTAATAATCAAATTCAAAACAAGGATGAACAACAAAGAGACAAGCAACGTTACCCAGCGGAGTCGCCAAATTGTTGGAGAGGTAAATCCCCTCTACGGATAGAGGCGATCCCTACTAGCCTAGAAGGGGTCTAGCAACAATCAATCAATGCTACTCTGCAAGTTCCTAGTTGCAATTAACAAGTGGGTAATGAGCACCTACTTGGATTCCAACGCTATGTTTGATGAAGAGATGCCGCTCTCACTCTTTCGCTCCAGCCGGTCACAATCCTCCACTATCCTCGTGGGTGGACACCTGCACATGCAAAGAGAAGACAAACACAAGCGTAAAATCTAGTAAAAGCAACTATACATCAGTCAGAAAGGATGTAATTCACATTAATCATCATAAGACAAATGAGAATGGAACCATAACAGTAGTCATCTATCTTTTATTAATCAAAACTGAGAAAGGTACAACCAATGTTCTGACGCTGAGTCCTTCTCAAGAGGGTCCAGTCAGCAAGTCTCATAAGCATTCGCCCTTGGAGGTAGACCTCCCAATGACAAACAACTCTCTCACACAAGGCAACAAGACTTCACCACTTTCCTTAAGCTCTCTAGCAATCCACACACAACACACCAAATGCCTAATAAGAGCAGCACTAATGCACTATGAATTCCTCTATGTCAAAGTCTATATGTAAGAAACTAGTTGCTCATGGCAATGGTGGAGGCTTATATAGGAGGAGTCTCCATGAATAGTGAAAGGATGAGCTTATCCCCAAGAAAGGTGGGTCATTAGGCGAACAGACACGCCATAGAAAGGAGGGCGACCTTTACAAAGCCAACAACCAGGTCTGGAGTCATCTGGAAGGCTGGCTGTTAGAACAAACTCGCCCAAACAGGATCAGCGCGAGTGCATAACTGGACTGGCACGCTGGCATCGCATCTCAATAACAGAAGAGGTTTGGTCAGTGCGATCTAATACAAGCGGAGGGTGCGCTGGCTATGAAATTCGACCAGCGCGGAAAACCTGTGTGCTTCCGCGCTAGCAGCGCACCAATTACACTATCATCCGCCAGTCAGCGCGGTTATTTCAATAACAGTCGCGATGATCCAATAAACTTAGGCAAAGAGGGTTTTTGGCCATTTCAGAGAGCATGAGCATGATGGATTTGATTTCATGAAACAGTAGGGAGACTGACAAGGAGACAGTGACATTTTACTGTGTAACAAGGAGGTTGTTTGAGGCATACCATATGCTTGCGGAAAACAAAGGGTTTGGAAAAGCGAACTTTTGTGGCTTTCATAGGGAAATCTAGATTATCTTGTGACTACACTGAAGTGTGGAAAATCATCGTACGAGGAGTGAGGGCTAACACTTCTATAACCACCCTCCTCCTACATTTATCCAAGTTAATTGGTTTGCTGGGGTAAACATGTGACGAGAGTTTACTGTGATGCAATTCAACTACCCACGTACAGTTAAGGAAGTGGAACTGACACAACACAACCAATATGACCTTCTACACATGCTACAAAACCTTCACGAGCCAACCAACCATTCCAGATGTTCAACCCTCGAGACAAATTGACATTTAACTGACACAGAGCCTCAATAGCTCCCATAACATGGGCCTGCATGTGACTGGGACCCTCTAGTCACTCCTACAGCAAGGGTATGCCAACGACTTTGGACTTTCTCAGCTAGTTCTAAGCCAGTGACCCTGAATTCTGGGGCACTTTTTCAGGGCTAGGTCTTAGGCCACTGCCTAGAACTTCATGAAACTTCCAAAAATGAGAAACAACTTTGAAACAATGATTCTAATGCAATAACTTGAACAATGACTTGATCTCACCCCTACTAGCCATGAAAGGCATTTCGTCAAACATGTCACAAATATGCAATCTACATGTCTTATCAACAAATCAAAGCATAGGGGTCTCATACTCATATGATAATCGCTAAGAAGCATTGATGCCTTATCACAACAGATGCATTATCATCTATTAGGTCATATATTAATTGTACATTCATTTATTGATCGAACATAATGAGATCCATACATCAACTCTGTCATAAAACATACTCATAATTGATCCGTTGTGGTTCCTTGCCATGGGTTGGTCCCCAACATTCTGCCCCCCATGACTATTAGCACTTTGGTGATATGTTGTGGTCTGGTGGTTGGTAACTGTGGGTGCCCGAACCTTGGGCCGGGGCTAAGCACGAGCCCTCGACTCCCCTGCCTGCGGTCTTGTGGGCGTGGGGTGACCTGGGGCCAAGGCTTAGCCCCGACCCCATCCCCCAATACATCAACGCTTAAACCTTAAAAATATGTTCGCTACTACATAACTTAAGGTCCACCATGCGCCCTAACGGTAAGGCGTTATATTGCCACTTCATAGGTCTTGTGTTCAATTGGTCGGGCCTCTGGCCGGCCCCTTGCCAAATTTTGTTTGACCTCAAGGTGTCATGTGGCGGCCTATGACTGGGCCACGTGGAATCCCACGATTCATCCAAATAAAAACTCAACCGCCAATAAAAACCGCCCAAAATTCAGCGTAGTGGCTGCATAGTCAGTAGTCCTACTTCCAACCTACAATTTTTTTACCTATTTGGGAAAATAATCAAAACGCGATATCAGGAGCATACAATATCCGTTTTGAGCGATTCAAGTTGTATTGGATTCAGTTCATCAAGATATACGCTCTAGTATAGGTTTCAATCACTTTTGAACACTTGAATTTTGAGCACTTTACTGATCCCCTGAATCACTCCTCCCAACTTGAAGCTTTTGGACCTCCAAAAGACTATGTTCAGTCAACAAACAGATGAGGGTACAATTCCTAAAACATATTATCACATGTGCTAACAAATTCAACTAAATTATATTTTAATATTGCATCACATTCTTGGAAGGCTTTAGATTCATCAACATCTTTATGTTAATCATCAACAATGCAAAATTCTGACTAGCATTAACAAACCTCTTCATTTGTCCAACATTCACAAGAGACAACTTCAACTTCTTGTGATGTGCTCTAACAATATACTCAATCCAATTTTTAAACAAATGATGCTTGTTCTCATGGCGATGAAAGATAGATTTCCTATTATATAAGTATGGGCTTCCCAAAACAATCCCACATATGTCAAGTGGTACCACATCAAGTTCTATCTCATCAATAAAATTTGCAGTGATTGCGAATTTAAGTATGCATTATTTTGTCTCTTGCAATTTTGCATTGTCACATACCCAACCCAAAGGATAAGGTTTAGGATGAGGAATAGTTTCCAAATTTAGTTTCTCGACAATGTCTTCTGAAATAAGGTTTGCTTGTGATCCACTATCAAACAAAGTATCTACTTTTTTGTGTTTTTTGATGACTCTAATATGGAAAATCTCTATTCTTTCTCTTTCATTTTGAGTTTCAATGGGTTTGCTAGAAGAACTAGTACTTGCAATAAAATCCTTACCTTTCAATCCCATGGTTGTGATCTTTGTTTCATCTCTCGAATCAAATCCTAGATCTTGTTGTGTAGTTTCAACAATATTTTATTTCTCCTTGTTATTAAACGTTTTGGGTCTCACCTCAAGATGAAGTTTCCAATAGTGGTCTTCATCATGCCCTTCTTTGGAACAATGTTTACATGTGAGTTTTTCTTCCTCTTTCTTGATTTAAACATTATTTTTATCCTTACCTTTGAACTTCCCTTTTCCTTTGTCTCCAGACTTAAATGACTTCTCACTAGTTTCTTCATAGACATTCTTCCCTCTTGCTTCTAAATGAGTTGCTTGTACACAAACTTCATCTAGTTTTGTAGGGTTAAACATGAGAATTGTGTGTCTTAAATAACTATGCAAATCTCCAATGTATTTTAGTAGAGTATGTTGGGAGGACAAATCTATACCCAAAATCAAAGCTCTTTTTGTAAATTCTTGAGTATATCTTTGCACATTTTGACCCTTAGCTTGTCTAAAGTTTTTCCAATCCATTATAGCTTTTTGCATGTATGCTAATGGATAAAATTGTTTTCTTATTAAAAAAAAAAAAAAAAAAAATCATTCCAAGAGGATAAAACTTACCATGTTTCTTCATGTCCTCTTGAGTTTTGGTCTCCCTCCAAATAAGTGTCGCACTTTCCAACCTAAGAGAAGCAAGTTGAATTTTGGTCTCATCATCCTTGATTCTTTGTATCCTGCAGTACACTTCAATCTGACAAATCTAATTATCTAATTTATTAGCATCTACCTCTCCATCATGCATAGGAAATTCAAACTTGATGTCAAGCTTTAACAAAGGAGTTTTACCATGTCCCTTTGGAGAATTTGGAGGTGTTTGTGAAAGGGTAGAAGAAGTAGAAGAAGATGAGGATGAAGATGAAGACGAGGATGGAGGTGAAGGTGGTGGCTTGTCACCATTCCCTCCATTACCTTTTTGAGGTTTGTCTCCTTTTCCTCCATCTCCTTTTGGAGGTTTTGAGCTCTCTCCTTGCAACCTTGAGTTCCTGTCCTCATAAATAACTTTTACCATTTCAGACATTTTTATTTTTATTTTTTTGATTTTAATTTTATTTATTTATTTATTCTTTTATGCCAGTTATTTCATCTTCATACATCCCTTCAGGACCTTCTTCATGTGCCATGGCTACTGAAGGTTGGGGTATGAGTGTTCTCCTTGAAACAATTTGAGATCTTGGCTCCATAAGTTCTCCTTCTCCTCTTTTGAGCTTCAACCTTGTAAGCATCAGAAAACACTTGCAAACTTGAAGGTGATGGAAAAATTGCAAGTAAATTTTTATGTATTTTAGGCAATGGATCACTTTGCAAAACACATAAAATAATTATTTTTAACCTTAGTTAACAACGTAAACAGAGACAAATATACCATATCAGAAACGCATAACAACAAAAATGATAAAGGAGTTCACCCCTTTCCTGGGCTAAATCTCCTGGTCAAACTTCCAATGTTGAGCCTCTTTCATTAAGTACTAAAATTTGTGTTTAAATGGATTTAAAGTTCTCATAATGTAGAAATTATGTCTCCAATGGCTTCAAAACAGTCAAGAACCTCTAGCTGGGCTTTTGTTGGGCTCAATTTGGCCAAAAAATGAAAAAGTTATGCTCTTTAGAAGTTTTCCCTGCTAATTGCTCTACAAAATGCATTGAACTGCTAACCATCCTATGAATTTGCCTTTTTTGGGCGCATTGAGCGACAATTTCGCTTGACGCCGGTGAGATTCACGTTGAATTGCGTTTATTCTGTTGCTCAATTTAAATGCCCAATAAGGCATGTAGTGGAAAATTTGGGCCACATGGGGCCATGCGCCTGGGGGCTGGGGCTAACTGTCCGCCCCCATCAACATAGCCCCTAGGCTCATTGGCACGTGGTCTTGTGGAGCGCCATAAAGCCCAAGGCTATCCCCATTATTTTGTGCCCGCCTGCCAGCTCTCCGCTCTGCCCACGCACTGGGTCACATGAGTCCTCATAGAACCTGGGGTTGGGCTTAATCCATAGCGCATATCGCAAAACCTTCGCTAAGCCCTCTGCTGATATGCCATCATTCCATGCCATGGGACGGTCCCTAGTGTTTTCCCCCCTGTGACTGTCAAGGCTTTGGTGGTATGTTGCAGTCTGGTGGTTGGTAATTGTGGGTGCCATAATCTTGGGCTAGGAAAAAGCCCGAACCCTCGACTCTCCTGCCTGCGGCCTCATGAGAATGGGGTGACCGGGGTCCAGGCCTTAGCCCTAGACCTGTCTCCCAATACATCAATTCTTAAACCTTAAATATATGTTTGCCACTACATAATTTAAGATCCACCATGTGCCCTAATGGTAAGGCGTTGTATTGCCACTTCAGAGGTCTTGTGTTTGATTCTGGTTGGGCTTCTGGCTGACCCCTTGCCAAATTTTGTTCGACCCTGGGGTGCCACGTGGAATCCCACCATTGGGCCAAATAAAAAACTCAACCACCAATCAAAACCACCCAAAATCAAGCCAGTTAGAACATGACACTTGCAGGCACTCATTGGTCCAAGTTGATAGTCAGTTATCTAGTCACTCTGCCCAGTCAGTGTACGGATTACCTAATCAACAGTCCTGCATCCAACTTATAGTTTTTTTTACCTATTTGGGAAAATGATCAGAACATGATATCGTGAGCATGCAATATCAATTTTGAGTGATTCAAGTTGCGTTGGATTCAAGTCGTTGAGATATACGCTCTAGTACATGTTTCAAGCACTTTTGAACACTTTGAATTTTGAGCACTTTACTGATCCCCTGGATCAATAACCAACAAAAATAATAAGGATATAAAAACCATAAGGGTCATATATGAACAAGCATATTTACCCATCAAATATAAGAGGAAAGAACATCTTATTAACATATGTAAGATGCAACCAGTTCTAGGACTTCCACGAACCACTCGACCATAGATTAGGTTGAACCAAATCTCTCTTTCAGCCAGTCACCCCCGTGCCATATTCCAAGCATGAATGTGGTCATGGAACAATCCAAATAAAACCAATCCAGGGCTTCCAGAGGCCAAACCACCTCAACCCTCAACCAATGATTCCACCTCAAGGTGTGGCATGACTAACCATAACCATATTGATCTCCACCCAAGCTATCCAGGGTTCTAGAGTGTTTGTTCCAACCAAGGCTTCCAGGACTAGTAACTCAACCCACAGCTGTTGTTGGGCTTCCATAGTGTTTTTCCAATGAGGGCTTCCAGGACTAGTAACTCAATTCACCAAGGGCTTCAGACCTTTTGTCCAACCAAGGCTTCCAAGACCAGTACCTCAACCCAAGTTATTACAGGGCTTCCATAGTGTTTTTCCAACCAAAGCTTCCAAGAACTAGTAACTCAACCCATAAAAAAGGGAGCATGAGAACCAACTAGAAAACAAATATGAAACCCACAACACCATGGCTATCCAGGAAATGACAAGGCTAGGCAAAACCACTATCAATCCAGGCAACCTTCCATGCCAATGACAGATCATACCCAATAAACCACATTTATATGCCATGCATGCCAAAGATAGCAAGTAAATCATACATGCAATTTAGTACTCACAAGCAAAACCCACTATAGCTATTGATCTCGATGTCCTCTTACGCTTTCCTACTCTTCCTTTGCCTTCTTGCTCCATTTCCAAAGTACGCCACACTCCTCCAAGAGTGCTCCAAGAAAAATCTAAGTGTCCAAAGAGTATGAGAGAAAGAGTAGAAAATGAGAGCTCCAAAATTGAAGTAACAAAAGGTTACCAACTAATCCTCATAAGCCTTTTTATCAACGAGGCCTCTATTTTCTTCATTTTCCATTATTTTTCCTTCAATTTCCTTCCCATGCAAATTTGTGACCTTTCACTTTCCTTTTCTCATAATTTTTTTTTTCATAATAATAATAATAATAATATCCATTTTTAAGGTCACAGCCAAGCCAGACACCAAATTGGTGTATGAGACCCCCTTGTTTGTGGGACAAGGG
>APFE031001135.1:28110-49404 GCA_000404065.3 Pinus taeda | reverse complement strand
AACACCCATCCCCGCCTCCACTTTCCCCTGCTCCCGCTGGCCCCAACTCCACTCATATCATGCCACCACATCACTCCATGCCATCACACCTGTCCACACCATGCCACCACATCCGTTCACATCACCTCACCCCCTTACGTCACATTACCATTGGCCAAAATTCCTGCCAACAGTCATATAGACGTTGGTCATTAACTCCAGCCAACACTTAAACCATTAATTACGACACTCCAAAATGGTAAGTTTGTCATTGATTTCCTTCCCCTTCTCATTTTAAAAATCTTGCATTGCCCAACTTTCCTCCCTTTTCCATTTCATTGTATCAGTGCAGGTTCACACTCAGAGATTGTTCAATGCACTAGTACCCTTTGCAATCGCCATCCTCTTCCACTTTCAATCAAGTATAAATCGGGTAATTTCCCTTGGGCCTCTTTACAATCTAAAATGTTGTCATATAAGGCAAAAGCGAAAATGGTGGTCGAGAGTCCTGTCTTATCCTTTGTTCCCAATTTAAATGAGTTTCCTTTGATTGACACACAATACAAGATAACATAAACTTAGTGTGAATTTGATTTATATGAGCTACATAATTGGGTGAAGCAAAAGTTTTTAGATAATAGTGATGATCTAAGCATCCGGGAATCGTTTTTACCTCAATTCACCTTTCCCCAGACTCATATTTTCCCAGAGTTCGTTACATGGTGTCATATTAGGTACCTCCTGAGCTAGAAAGCAGTAATTGCTCAAAATAATGAAATCATATTCTCAATTACCCCAGAAGCTATCTATCAAGCCCTTTAGATTAATTCCCAAACTTCTTTAAAACCATTTTGCACTGATGTGCTCATGGAATTATACCAAAAGCTTACCTTCCCCCAACAAGCCCATATTTTTGAATGTTTTTTGTCTGAGAATTCCAAATTACCTAGGAATAGTCCCCCATACTCTGCTTCTATTTTCCCTGAAATGTCAAGGCAATTTATTTCCATGGTTACTTGCCTATTAGGTTATCCCACTGACTAGTGGGTGGATGAATTAGTGTTAGGCTTTTTTTTTTTGCAGTATTTTCAGTTGGTCAGAAGCCATCAGTCATTTTCAATTACGGTCAATACCTAACATATGTTATTCATGAGCAATTTATGAAATTTAAAGCTGAAGGTGCATTCAAACACCAGCTAGTCCTAGTAAATTTGATGTTATTCTATAAAGAAGATAGGTTTAAGTTCCAGCTACACAAGGTGGATGAATAGGGAAGTCCACTATCATTCATTCACTGGACTTATTTGGTGAGAAATAATTTAGAGGATTATTCATTCAACAATTTTGTGGATCAGTTTTTACATACATCCTTGTGTCTTCTTAGAAGTGATATTATACCAAGAATTTCACCAGAGATCAAAAAGTTTTTTCATCTTACATAACAAGCCAAGGTTGGAGACTAGTATCTTTACCAGAATTATATAGAAATTCGAATCTATGGGTGTGATCTTCCTCTCTACAAATTGCCAATATTTGTACCAGTGAGAATTTTTGTGTTGGAATACATTAGACAGATGTTAAACATGGATGACCTACATTTTGTATCAAGCAAAAAGAAGGCGCAAATTAAATTGAAGGCACATGTTGGGCCTTATATTGTAAATACCATAGAAGAAACAAAGGAAGTGGATGAAATACTAAATCAAATGAAATTTAAGCTAAGATTCACATGGTATTATGATCCATTAGGGATAATTTCAAGACTAAGAGTTGAGCAGAAGGCCACACCATATGCACATACACCTAGGCTTGAAATAGAGAAGTATGCCGATCAGGAGGAGTGGATAGAGAACACATTAAAGGAGGCTGAAGAGCAAATTGTCAGTCAATCATCTCTACAAACTCCTATTCCAAAGGACAAAGAAATCAAGAGACCAAGGGAAATTATGTCCCTACAGATTCAGGATCTCAAGCTGCAGACTTTCATGTTTACAAAAGGAGAAAGAAAGATCCAAAGACCAATACTAAGATTGATACTAAAAGTGATGCTAAGACAATAAATATTCAAGAAGAATTCTCAGAAGAAAAGGGCTCATAGGAGCAAGCCACCGTGGTTTTGATAGGTATTCCCACTACTTCATTCCCATACGTTGAGGAGACAATTGAGTCACCTATGTCTTCTGCATCTCAGATTGCAATGCAACAAAACATTTTTGTGAGATACAGGGAGATCAAGAAGAAAAATGAAGCATTTAAGGCTACATCATATTCAGAGTTTTGGAAGAAAACTGCTACTACTCAACACAGGGTATTGTATGCACTTGACATAGAGAAGGGATAGTTCCAATTGGCCTTTTTGGAACCCACAGTTCCAGTCCCCATAAGTGTAGAAGACTACAAAGCTTCAATATTTTCTTTTTATACCAAAAAGTTCCATGCAATTGATCAAACTGATTTGCATAAGTAGGCAAGTGAAATGATCTATTCAACATTGACAAGTTCAACCATGGTTGCCTCAAAACTGTAGGCCTCTTGGAACAATATGCATTCATAGCTAAAGATAGAGCGAATTCATCTTTGACCAAAGACACTAGAACCAAAGCTTTAGAAGATTTAATGATTAAACTAGGATATGATCCTAGTAACATCAAATCAGCTGAGGAAATGATTAAAAATAAAGATGCAAATATTCAAGCTATGAGGAAACAACTCAAGCTTCCAACCACTGAGCACCCTCAGGCCAAAGAAATAACTAATGTAGAGATAGAAAAGGAAAAGTTGTTCAAATTAATAGTTGAACAGAACATTCAAATTCAAAAAATGGAGACGAACATGGAGGCACTATTAAAAGAGAAGGATCAATTAGCAGCTACAAGTACATCAATACAACATGATGTACAACAAACAACATAAACATCCACTGCAAATTCTTTTGAAAATCTAGTCAAAATATTTAGGAGAACTATCATTAACAAATAGAGAGAGCGAGAAATTAATGGAAAAATTGACTAAGATGGAGGCAAACAAAATCAAAGCTGATAATGCATATCTAGCAGAGGTGCAAAGAAACTTCAAACTGACTCAAAAAATTGAAAAATATGAGAATCAATATTTAACAGCTCAAATGTTGGAAGAGGCCAAGCGAAGCATATGGCATAATATAAATGCAAATATTACAGAGTTACGATCATCAATTCACATCATATTTGAGCAGGAGGAACTAATGCAAAATGTCATGGCAACAATTGAGTAGACAAAGATTGAGATTGAACACAGGCCAACAGAAGCACACAAAATTATTAAAATGATGAATTCCAAAACTAAGGAGTAGCTTGAAGAACTCCACATTCAAGATAGAAAAGGCACAATCATGGAAGCGAAGAGAGTCCTAATAGAGAAGAACCTCATGATACAATTGGAGAACAAATGCAAAGAATTAGAACTTCAAGTGAAAAGATTTAATAGAAAATTTGGTTTATTTAAGGATAAAGGACTCCCAACCCTAAGAGCTTCTAATGGAAAATTGATTCCATTAGAAAATTATCAAGATCAGTTATGTAATATAGCTGTAGACACATCCAAGTTCACTAAAGTAAGAGGAACAATAATTGGAGAAGCTTTCATGGAAGGAATGCAATATGATCTCTTCATTCAATATGAAATTCATCATCTATTTTCAAATAAATCAACTTTTCAAACATATACAGAAGTAGATGAGAGATTTCAGAGCGTGGTAAATTTATCCATTCCTAGTGAAGAGCGGTGGGATAAATTGTTGGAGTTCGTTGAATAGGGTAAACATAAATACTACAAATTGGGGAGCAGGAAAATAGAAGAAGCACAAATGTAGCTACAATCAACAACAATTCTCCTCAAAGTGTGAACAAAACCATCAGAAATAGTTCATATTGCCTATTACATATTCATTAAATAGTTATGACCTTTTTAGCTAACTATTAATTAAATTAATTATATATATATATATATATATATATATATTATATATATATATATATATATAATATATATAATTTTTATAATGAGTAAAACCTCTGGGTAGTATATCCATTTAATTATTTAATATTTTAATATTTTAGTTTTTTAATAAGTATGGTTATGCCTCTGGTCATGTCCATCTGACCGTTTCCCAATCTATTTTAGCCGTTAGTCATTTTAACCGTTACCTGATCTAGAATTATAGCTGTTGGAGGTTCGCTCTCACTATTTAACATGCAATGCTGGATCTGATTCTTCAACTTGTCCGGATGATGAACCACACTGGTTGGTTCAAAGCGCGTCGACAAAAGAAATATCATGTGATTTACGCCGAAAAATTCTCTCAAACCTGATATGGATCACAAAAGCCTCAATTAGATAAATATAATATAGCAAACACTAACATTTCACAAATTGTCTAATTAATTAATTAATACTAGCTTAATAAAAATTTAACAATTAATATTAAATTACACATTAATTGTCTAAACAAACGAACATTAATTTTATTAGTATATTTTGGTATTTCAAGTTTTTATGAAAAAATAAAGTGGTATTCCTTTTAACAAATATTGGAAGCATGTGACATTTATTATTTCTCATTTTTTGTTTGTTTGTTATATAGTTAGTTGTTTAAAAATTTTGAATTAAAAGAAATGTTTTATTCTCTTTATACAGTTTTGATGTTATTGTGGATTATATGGTTGTTTCTTATGACAATTTTAGATTAGTTTGTAAATTAGAACTCAAATTACCCATTTCTTTATTTGGAATGTCATTGTGTCAATGCCAAAATAAAAGTTAACAGCGAATTATGTGGCACCAACCAACACCACTTTATGCCACTGACAACATAGTTAGCCATCTTATCAATAATAAACAACAAATTGGGTTCCCTAAAAAATGCTTTCGTCAAAGGTTATGCCATCATTAAACCCAGACTTAACGTAATGATAAATTATGTCCATACAAGATTAAGCTTGAAATGATACTCAAGATTAAGCTTGAAATGATACTCAAGATCAATTGAACTATTTTGGAATAAAGTAATGGCCATAATACTCTTGTAAAAGTATTGTACAAAGGTTAAATTTAAAAGAGAGGTTTTCAAGTGCAACATATTAGATATTTATGTCCAACAAATGATTACAAAATTAGGTTAATAGGATTAAAAAGTAATATGTTTGGAATTCACTACCAAACCTAAGGAAAAGGCCCTCACCATATGAATAGTGAGTGACCCCTATAAGTAGTAGGGGCGATGGCGGCTTTGACAGTCGAGTATGCTATCATTGATGTTTATTGGGTGGTGGGCATCGGAATGAGTGAGTTGATGGCGGCCTTATAGTCGAGAGTTCAACAAGCTCACCCTACCAAAAATTAAGAATATTTTAGTTTCTTCTAAATTAAATCTACCAACAATAAATAAACATATAAATTAATTAAAAATGAATTAAATATAATAATGAAAACAGAAATAAATAAAACAATAATTTCATATTTACACATATCATTTCAACTAAATAAATTAAATACACACAATTTACTTACCCAAATAAACAGTGACAGAGAACCCTATAACTCTAAACAGTGACATACACCCTTATAACTCTGGTTTTATATACTAAAACAATTTTGATTTAAATATACCCATGTTATTTCCTTAGTGATTTATCTATTACGAGAATTTTTATCCCTCTTGATTTGCATGAGTTTATTCCTCTTTTGATTTTGCATGAGTTTCTTTCCTTCAAGCAATCAATACACCCCAAATAAAACTAAATAAAAAAAAAAAAAGGCATTGAGAATTATAATTTCAATATTTTTAATATGCGTTCTGCTTTTCGTTTTTTCTAGAAACGTCTCATCTGGCTTACAATGCAATCTCATTGAAGGTTTGTCCATATTATAACTTCACTGAGCATATAAAAGCGCGGCAATGAAATTTCCACCTCGGCAGGTTGCTTGGAGAATTATTGGTGCAGAACCCTGGAGATAACTTGCTCCAGCCTGCATTTGTGCCTCTGCAGGAAACGACGCGAGGAGAAAGGACATATAAGGAGGCACTGAGTTTGTGCCTCTGCAGTAAACGGCCAGAGGAGAAAGGACAGATAAAGAGTCGTTGAATTTGTGCCTCTGCAATAAGGTTGGGATTTCAAAACAAACTCACCCATTAAATTTGACTATTTTCACATTTCTCAACTGTGTTTTAACAGTTTCAATGAAAAACCTTGACTAAATTTTTAAACTGTATTTCACCGGCCTTTAAATTCCATCCCTGCTCTGCAGTAAACCACGCAAAGAGAAAGGACAGGTACAGAGTACATCATAGGTTTTTGGCCGTCAAAGTTTTCCGGCAAGGAGAAATGACAGATAGAGGTACAGAGCACAGCATAGGTTTCTGGCTGTGAAAGTTTTCCGGCTATAAACAATTCTGATAATTAACGCTAACGTCCATCTATGTGAGAGGTGCCCCCACAAAAAACAGGTTTCTAGATAAGGGTTGCCCAGCTCTATTGGCCAAGTGAAAAATTGAAAATTTCCATCACTAGAGATGGTGGGTTCATTGCCTCCCATATTGCTGGCAGATTGAAATCTGAACGGCACTCCACTATTGCCTCTGACTGGAAAAACAAAGAGCACATGACTGGGAATATATTATGCAATCAATTCCATCTCGTGGATCTGAGAGTTATGGACAATTGCTTGGCTGTTACCAAAGGAGTTGATCATGTTTTCAACTTGGCCGCAGACATGGTGGTATGAGATTCATTCAGTCTAATCACTCTGTTATCATGTACAACAACACGATTAGCTTAGACCTTGGTTTGTTTCTGCACTTTGGATTGTATTGTGTGCCACTTTGCTTCTGGTTGATGTCAGCTCTTTTTCTTGCTCATGCTTGTGCCAACTTAGATCCATTTTACCCATCTTTATCAAAGGCCCAGCCAAGTACCCAGAGGAATAAGAAGCTTCTTAGACAGAGTGATCAGACTGAATGAATCCCATACCACCTAAGTTGAAAACATGACCAACTCCTCTGATAACAGCCAAGCAAGCAATTGTCCATAACTCTCAGATCTACACAATGGAATTCATTGCAGAACATATCCTCAGTCATGTGCTCGTTCTTCTTCCAAAGGCAATAAATTTAATGCCCTTCAGCTTTCAATTTCCGGGTAATATGGGAGGCAATGAACCCACCAGCCAATATGACTCTATCTAGAATCCCATAGGTGTATTCCCCATAGCTCACTCCATTAGCTCCAATGCTTCCCATATTGCTCAGTGAAAGGAGAATATACAAGAAGTCTGCAATAACACAACCAGAGTAAGATATTATTCCTTGTTGAAAATCCTTTAAAATAAATGGCAGCCAGGAAACCCACATCAGGAATGACCAAGAAAACACTTGGATTCATAACCCGCCTTGCAAAAGTAGACCAAAACTACTGAAATTCAATGGAATTCTTAGTCTAAAATGGAGAAAAAGCACTCCTGACGATGACCCAAGGGGCAACTATGGCTCAAACCTAATAAATTTCGGAGAAATCCATCTCTGGTTTAAAAAAAATTGCAAATATTCAAATCCATCCTCCAATAGGCATAAACTGATAGAATTGAGAGAAACACAGTCCAAAAAATGAAAAGGAAACGATCAAATCCTGGTAGACCTCATAAAATCCAGAGAAAAAAAAAAATTCATGGTTCATAGGTGGGCAACAGCCTAAACCTCGTAGAATTTAGAGAAATCCATCTCTTGACCGAAAAAAGGAGCAATTTAGCTCAAATCCGGATAAAATTCACAGAAAGGCCACTTTCAAAATTATATTTATGTAAAAGCAGATATAATCCATCAACTTGCCAGCTATGGGCTGGTAGCTCAATTGACAATTACTATAATAATGAAATAATATGTATTAAGAGATTCTAAAGTTCAAAACAGTCTAACTTCCCAAGATTTCGAGAATGCCACTTCTAAATTCATGAAAGACTCACCTGAGCCAATAACCCAGAACACAGAAAGCAGCTTTAAAATCTGGAAAACCTGAGATCTCCCCACAAAACCATGAAATAATTTTAACACCAATTAGGCTGTTAAGAACTCCATGATTGACTGTTAAAAGCTTGATTATTAAATAACACAATACACTACTGAATGTTGAATGATGGGCTACTAAAAACTTCAATACTCAAGAGTCACAGACACTGCTAAAACTTCCTCATTGATTATTAAAAACATCAATATCAAACCAAGAAAAGCACTGCCAGAAATTTTCATGATCAACTGTTATGAGCAGCAAAAGACCCAATTTGAAAGCACACACATGGAGTTAAGAGAGGAGGACAGACCTAGATGCAAAATGCTCTCTTAGGCTTCTTAGAATGGAAGATGAGTTAACCTAGAATTTAGAGAACCCTACTTCTAGACTTATGAAAAATTCACCTGAGCCAACAACCCAGAACACAGAAAGCAGCTTTAAAATTTGGAAAAGCTGAGATAAAACTTCACCAAAGACCCCTCAAACGAAAACATGAAATAATTTAAACACCAATTACGCTTTTAAGAACTCCATGATTGACTGTTAAGAGCTTGATTATTAAAAGACACAATACACAGCTGAAAGTTTAATGATTGGCTACTAGAAACTTCAATACCCAAGAGTCACAGACACACCTAAAACTTCCTAGTTGATTATTAAAAACATCAATATCAAAGCAAGAAAAGCACTGCCAGAAATTTTGATTGTTAACTGTTATGACCAATTTGAAAAACACAGACAAAGGGAGTTAACAGAACACAGACCTCGATGCAAAAGGCTCTCTTAAGCTTCTTACAATGGAAGATGAGTTAATGCCCACCTGATGAAGAACTCACACCTCTACTTCACAACAATACACCCATTACCCATTAATATAGGAATATCAATGCTGATCTGTCATAAAATATTTGGACACCCCCGTTTCTTTCGGTTCTATTTTATGTAGTTACACTACAGAGCACGTCTCTACTTTACAAAAAAATTAAAACTCGTTAAAAATAGAACAAAGATTAGTAATTATTTAGTAAATTTACAGTTCAGATAGATTTTGGTTATATATATAGTTTATTTAAATTATATATATATATATTATATATTAAATTTACAAGGGCCACACGATTAAATTTTTTAAAATTAAATATTTTCTGAGTGGTGAAATTTAATAAAGATTTTTCTAATTGTTATATTAATATATAATATATATATAACAAATATAAACATCAAAATATTATATATTATATATATGATGATGATGGTGGTGGTTAACTTCCACTGAGATCAAATTTTGGTTTATCCGACCTAAAGAAACAAATTATTTAGTTTGATTTAAGATTTTATTCCTATGCTCAAAAAGCTTGGAGAGAAACCTCTTGAGCTCACTGTAATTTTGACAACGTAAAAGGCTAGGAAGGTCAATATTGTGGCAAAGATTTTGAAACTGAGATCTAATGTGGTTGTACGCAGGGCACTCTAAGAGGAAGTGGTTTTCATCATCGATGTTCGTATTCTCACAGAGATGACAGAACCTTTCCATCCATGGTGCTTTAAGAACTGCCCAACGACCCGTTTCACTATGGAGCTCATGAGAGTTCGTTCTAATCTTGGCTATATTAATCTTCTTCTTTGAGCTAGTTAAAACAGAGAGATACTTTTGATCTTCTAGGGTGGGGTTGATGACCTCCTTATAATATCTTATTTTTCTTTTAGCTGCTAAACCTTTCTCACACCACATTTTTTCTTTGAACTTAGAAGTAACAATATTTTTAATGTTATTAATGTTTTGCAATGCAACATTCTCGTCGATCTCCCATTGGTTTAACCAGGCCTTGGTGTCTTTATACCAACCCTGTTTGAGCCTCAGTCGATTTTGGCTGGAATTTAAAGCTAGCTTAGGAATTCTATGGTCTCCTATGTTATTGAGTTTGTGCTTGTACAATAGAAGCTTAGTCATAGCTAGGCTCTCGATAGGGGAAAGACCCACTTATATAAGGAGAATAGGATAAGGTGTGTTGCTTTTAATTTTGAGGTTATACATTATAAAACACTTCTGGATTTGCTCAATATTTCTCCAGGATTCTCTAGATATGCTACAACCCCAAACCTCACATCCATATAAGATAACCGGAGTGACTAAAGTTTCAAAGAGGAACTTCTTTCTATCCCACATTATGAAGTTTGCCATTTTACAATTATTTTCAAGACTAAAATAAGCTTTACATCCCCCATTATTCCTTTTCTCAATGCTATAGTTCCAGTTGAGCTTGTGACAAATATCAATTCCTAGGTACTTGTAGGAAGACACTTCCTCCAAGTTACTATTGTCATACATAAAATTAGTGTAAGTGTCCTTCTTTGATTTGATAATCATAACTTTTGTTTTGTCAATGTTAACCATCATACCCATGGTGGAGCAGAAATCCTTAAGAAGTATAAGTTGCTTATCAAGATCAGATGGGCACCTTGCGAGAAGAACAATATTGTCAGCGTAGAGAAGAAGGATGATGACTATCCCAGCTAAGATCACGCCAGCACATCCTGCTTCCTCTAAACAACCTTCTAGCTTGTCGATGTAAATGCCAAATAGAGTAGGGGAGAGGGGGCAACCTTGTTTAACTCTGATATTACACTTAATATATTTTGACCACTCCTCATTGCTCTTTAACTTGGCAATTACATTCTCGTATAACCTTATAGCGGTAGCTCTCAACTCAAAAGGAATCTTTAGCTCTTCTAATTTGTTCCAAAGGTTGTTTCTAGGAACTGTATCGAAAGCCTTTCTAAAGTCCACAAAGCAACAAAAGGGATTGGATTTATTATTGCGACATTCCTCCACAATGATCCTAAGCGTAACAAGGTGGTATGTTGTTGAGTGCTGCTTTCTAAAACCCGCTTGGCCTTTAGCCTGCTTACCTTCACTTTCAAGCCATATGCTCAACTTCCTTTCCAAAATAATACCATATAACTTGGCTAGGAGATGGCTGATCATAATTGTCTGATAATTAAAGAGGTTATTTGTATCCCCACTTTTAAAAATAGGGATAATGAGGCTTTGAGTCCATGGTTTAGGGAACCCTTGCTTGACTGCTTGATTGAAAAGCTTGTGAATGTGGGGGATGAGGATAGGACCTCCAATTTTTAAGATTTCCGTCTGGTAACCTTCAATGTCCTTAGCTTTCCCATTAGCCAAGCGATTAACCCCAAAATCAATGTCTTCTAATGAGAAAACTTCTTTCGTTGTGAGCAGGGTTTCAAAGTTATCCATGACATTTAGAGATTCATAAAGCTTTTTAAGATAGGAATTCCAGTCGTGTAAAGCAATTTTATTATTATCTTTAGTTTTCCTAGTTAGAATCTACCTCTAGAATTTCTTAGGAGCTACCTTAGAGAGGTGTAAGAGATTCTCTTGTCTTTTACGAATATACTGCCTTTTTTTCCTTTTAGTTAGGACTTTGTATATTTTTATCTTGCCAATTTTAAGAGATTCATCAACAACTTCCTTAATTGTTCTCCTCACACTTTTACAATCTTTGTCATAACCATGGGTTGGTTTTGCTATTTCTTTTATTACTTGAAACTTCAATTGAGAACTTGTTAATAGAATATGAGAGGGTTGTAGTAAAATTATGATAGAGATCTTCTATGTTGTCTATACTAGATAAATGAAGCAAATTAGCTTTTAATTCATTTAGAAAGAGATCTTTTTTATTTCTATCAAAGATTAACTTCTTTTGGCTATAATGATTATCTTCTATGTGGATCTCTATGGATGACAAAATTGAGAGTTATAAGTAAAGGCCTATGATCAGAGTCAGGCTCGTGGTCATTTAAGATGTCAAAATTTGTTATTTCGTTGTATAGAGGGAGATCAGAGATAACATAGTCTACCACGCTGCTACCAAGCCCATGGATGCAGGTCATTTGGCTAGAATTGGGCCACTTTAGATTGTTGCAAATTATGAGATCCTGAGCACTACAAAGCTTGACTAGCTCCGACCCAAACAAATTCTCCCCGAGGTCTTCAAAGCTCCTTTTGTACCGGCTAGCCAGATGATCCAGGTCCGGGTGTGAAGGACCTTCCCAAGACCTTTTACTTTCGTGATGTGTTAAAATTGCTTTTAAAGAAACATTAATGAATCCATCTGCATACTGTAAAGAAGAGGAACATAACAATCATCAGCACATGAAAACAAAAGCCATTGATAACGGAATTCGTTCAGGAGGGACTACATCTCCGGGCTCCGGTGTCAAGATGGTGTAGGCCGTTGCATTATGTGTTGTCAATAAAGATGATGTACATAGAGATGATGTCTCGATCATACAAGGAATAACGCCCTCACGCAGGAGTGTCTCTAAGAGATGTTCCACAACTAGACACAAAACAAGCATGGTGCGCATCTTGCCAACATGGCACAAAAGACTCCTATCAGTATGACACAAAACAAGCATGGTGCGCATCCCGCCAACATGGCACAAAAGGGATGTCAAAGCAAAACACATGCATGACGACAACAAAAGTATCCCAACATACAACAAGGGATTTCATAACATAAAGGGTTATGACAAAAAGTACATCACTTAGAAAGATTCCACATAACATAAAGCAAGGAATCGTGACAACATGAAATAACAAGATCCTGCATCAATCATCAATCATGGATCTATACAACATAATGCAGAAAGAAGAAGTACATGAACACATCATATACCTCACCACTAAGGGCCACCTGAAGCAAAGGCTGTCAAAGTGCTGAAACTTGCTGAAACATCGATCTCATAGCATCGATTGCAAGAAGAACACTGTTCGCACACGAAGATGGACATCTGCATTGGCACTTAGAAAAGTGACTGAAAGGAGAAATGAAAGAAAGAAAAATTTGAATATACCATCAGATTTGTGGCATTGAAAAGTGCTGAAACGACTATCCAAAATCTGAATTCTGAGAATTTGAAAATTCAGAGCTCTAGGAATCTTTTAGATTCCTTCGGGATTCCTCAAAGATTCTATTTCAGGGATGAGCTAAAAATCTACTGCTCAGATGTCAAATCTGATTTTACCATTATGATCCCTGCAAAAAACCATGAAAAACAAGTATAAACTTGACCATATTTTGACAAAGTGAAATTTTACCTCATTGGGAAAATTTCATGGCTCATGGTTCCGCTCCCTGTTTTCGCTGAAATTATGGTTCCACGTGTATTCTGGAAATCACAGTAAGATGCAGAACTCAGATTGAAAAATGGATAGCGTCATCGTGTTCGTGGTGACGATGAGAGGTGTAAAATCCATATAAAATTTGTCAATTTCTGAGAAGTTGAAAATTTTGCCCACTTGCAAAATTCATAATTTCTGCATTAAAAAATTATTAAACTGCCTCCATTTACGTGCCAGCGCCTGTCTCGAAATTCGTACAATCCTCCTCCTCCTTAGCAAATGGTAATACTTAAGAATTAGATGGGGTAAGTCAAGAAGTCAAACCCTATTCCCTCTAATTTTACCATATTATTTTAACAACACCCCAATTCCAACCATACCGCATCCCCAAAATATATATTATATATGCTAACATGCATTAAATGTGTTTGCAGTACTGATTTTATCGTGGGCAGTTTGATTGTTTATAGTCGTGGCGGGACCACATACGGGGCCGCCTTACCCCACCGCGGGTCAACACTACGTAGTTAGACCAAACCAAGAGTTATATCCCATGTGCCTTGGTTCCAAGGTTATGTATTAACTATAATATACAGCACCACGTGTTATACTCAACGGTTTGTGACATATTAATATGGTTTTTCGTTATAACCATTTCCCACCGTTGGTTCCATAATCTTTTGACCTTCCCACGTATTTGCTATACGTTGCCTTTGTTTTGTTTTATATGGCATTTAATATAACCATATCCTACTTTGTTTACATGGGTTTTAGTAATATGTTATTTTATTTATGGTTTTTTATTTTTATACATTTTGGGTTTTGACTTATTTAGTTATTTTAATAATTATGATCCAAAATGATTTTTTGTTCTCTTGTGTAGGTTTAGAAGGCTATTAGAGGAGTGCCAAGTGTCAAGCTGCTATGCGGGTTTCACGCGCTGACTGGGATGTCATGTGGCGCACTGTGGCCCCATTTTCCCTCTGCCATACCAATCTTCCAAGGCCTTTATCTTTTGCATACAAGCTCAGATTGACAAACTGTTTGCACCACCGCGATCAGGAAGACGAGCTCTACGATCTAGTCCTGGGTTAAAGTCATTCCGATGACTTTGATTTTTGAGCATCCCTGAGTCCTCTTTATCTTGTGTGTGTCCTTGAAGGTCCACCTGGATCAATCCTCCCCACTGAGGAGCTTTTGGTCCTCCAAAAGCATGGAAAATAATCTGCATCTTTCTATGTACCCTGTACGCATCACAAGTGTCCCAAAAAGGTTTTGCTTCCATGTCATTCACCTTTGCTCTTCGGAACCTTGAGCGATGAATCAACACTTGCTACTTCTGCAACCTGTAGTACAATGTTTGCAAATGACATGCTTTGAATGTCATGACCAAACTAAAGACCCAAACGTCCCATACTTGCCACGAGTTTATAACACATCCTCGGTGGTCAAGTTTACAATAAGATGGACGTAATACTCCATATATGACAACAAGGCCAACATATCATTGTTGCTTCAAAAAGTGATGGAAAACACATCATCACGACAACACATGATTTACATTCATAAGGCCAAACATGATTGTTTTGACAAGTGATGGAAACATAACATCACTTTCAGAGTTTTAACATGCAACTCAAAATACGACTCAAAACATGACCAGACATCATTGTTGCTGACCAAGTGATGGAAAACACATCATCACTTTTACACTTTAAAATGCAACAAATGATTTACAAAGGAATGACCATGAAATGACAACATGTCTAAAAACCATTTTTCACTGATCAATGTGAATGGATCACCTCCTTGAGGTGGTTTTGCTTGTCGAACAACTACTCTTCCTGGTTCAAGCACTGACATTTTGTATTTAAGGCACTGCTCTGGATGGAGCCTCCAACAAGTGGCTCTTTCATGGCCATTTCTATCGCAATGACTGCAGTAGGTTTTCTTCCTCCATACCTGCTTAACCTGTTTCTTTTCATACTGTTGAGAGGGTCTTTCACGCCTCATGAGTGCTGTCATTCTTTTCCAACACTTGGAAAAGGTATGGTTAGGCAAACCACAAAAAGTGCATGTTTTTCGATGCCTTTGTCTTCGTTCATTATTAACAACATGATCATAAACAAAATGAACATTCGAAGACCGAAAGTGATTGTACCTTCCTTTATTGTTTCTGATGTCAGCATGCCAATGAGAGCTTGCCTCATCTCTCTCCCTGTGACGGAAACTGCCATGGGATGATGGGGATGCTTTCCCATCATTCTCTTTCCTTAACGATGTCTCAGACGACTCTGACACCTTTGAGCACTCTCTAACTTCTTTCCTAACATACCCAAGTCCTGCTTGACGGGGTAATTCCTCTACTTTGATGGGGTTAACAATGCCTTGGCCATTAATGCCCAAGCCTTTTCCTTCATACCTCATTCTTTTCAACAATCTGGAGCCAATTCCTGTGGTGTAATTTTCAAACATAGCGAATCATCATCAGGAGACATACGTGAAGATGGAGAACTACTTTTTACCTCACATGAGTCACGCTGCAGCTTTTCCAAGGCCTCGTCCTTTGCTTGCAGCTGTCGTAGCAAACTTTGTTTTTCCTCTTTCTCTTCATGTAGCCGCATCTTCAATTCATAATTCTTTGTTTGAAGATTATGCTTGTTTTGCTTCAGTTCTTCCATGGCCTCTTCTGTGGCTTGCAACTAACGCTGCAATCACTCATTTTCCTCTGTCTCTTTCTGTAGAGCCTCATACATGATTTCCACTCTCTTGGAAATGTTGACCATGGTCTCATACATTTCTCTTTCATTCTCTGTTGCTGCAGGTTCCATTGTTCACACTGCAATTCACATACACGTAAAGACTTGCTCTGATACCACTTGATCCAGGTCCGGGTGTGAAGAAGGACCTTCCCAAGACCTTTTACTTTCATGATGTGTTAAAATTGCTTTTAAAGAAACATTAAGGAATCCATCTGCATACTGTAAAGAAGAGGAACATAACAATCATTAGCACATGAAAACAAAAGCCGTTGATAACGGAGTTCGTCCAAGAGGGACTACGTCTCTGGGCCCTGGTGTCAAGATGGTGTAGGCCGCTGCATTATGTGTTGTCAATAAAGATGATGGACACAGAGATGATGTCTTGATCATACAAGGAAGAATGCCCTCACGCAAGAGTGACTCTAAGAGATGTTCCACAGGTAAAACTTTCAATCAAAAGACTCCTATCAGTATGACACAAGAAAAGCATGGTGCGCATCTCGCCAACATGGCACAAAAGGGATGTCAAAGCAAAACACATGCATGACAACAACAAGAGTATCCCAACATACAACAAAGGATCTCATAACATAAAGGGTTATGACAAAAAGCACATCACTTAGAAAGATTCCACATAACATAAAGCAAGGAATCGTGACAACATGAAATAACAAGACCCTACATCAATCATCAATCATGGATCTATACAACATAATGCAGAAATAAGTAGTACATGAACACATCATATGCCTCACCACTAAGGGCCACCTGAAGCAAAGGTTGTCAAAGTGCTGAAGCTTGCTGAAACATCAATCTCATAGCATCGATCGCAAGAAGAAGACTGTTCACATATGAAGATGGACATCTGCACTGGCACTTAGAAAAGTTACTGAAAGAAGAAATGAGAGAAAGAAAAATTTGAATACACCATCAGGTTTGTGGCATCGAAAAGTGCTGAAGCGACTGTCCAAAATCTGAATTCTGAGAATTTGAAAATTCGGAGCTCAAGGAATCTTTTAGATTCCCTTGGGATTCCTCAAAGATTCTATTTCAGGAATGAGCTGAAAATCCGCTGCTCAGATGTCAAATCTGATTTTACCATTAGGATCCCCGCGAAAAACCATGAAAAACAAGTATAAACTTGACCATATTCTGACAAAGTGAAATTTTACCTCCTTGGGAAAATTTCAGGGCTCATGGTTCCACTCATTGTTTTCGCTGAAATCATGGTTCCACATGCATTCTAGAAATCACTAAAAGATGCAGAACTCAGATTGAAAAATAGATAACGTCATCGTGTTCGTGGCAATGAGAAGTGTAACATCCATATAAAATTTGTCAATTTCTGAGAACTTGAAAATTTTACCCTCTATAAAATTCATAGTTTCTGCATTAAAAAATTATTAAACTACCTCAATTTATGTGCCAGCGGCTGTCTCAAAATTCATGCAGTGATCCTCCTCCTTGGCAAATGGTAATACTTCAAAATTGAATGGGATATGGCAAATGGTAATACTTCAAAATTGAATGGGATAGGTCAGTAGGTCAAACCCTATTCCTCTAATTTTACTATATTGTTTAAACCAGACCCCAATTCCAACCACACCGTATCCCCAAAATATATATTATATATACTGACCTGCAATGAATGTGTTTGCAGTACAGATTTTATTCTGGCGGGACCGCATACGTGGCCGCCTTACCCAAGCCCCACCCCGGGTCAACACTCCGTAGTTAGGCTGTATCATAACCAAACAGCGGTTATATCCCATGTGCGTTGGTTCCAAGGTTATGTATTAACCATAACATACAGCACCACGTGTTATACTCTAACGGTTTGTAACATATTAATATGGTTTTTAGTTATAACCATTTCCTACCGTTGGTTCCATAATCTTTTGACCTTCCCACGTATTTGCTATACGTTGGCTTTCTTTTGTTTTATATGGTATTTAATATAACCATATCCTACTTTGTTCACATGGGTTTTAGTAATATGTTATTTTATATATGTGCAATTATATTGTTATTTTTTTTTTTTTTTTTTTTTTTTTTTTTTTTTTTTTTAATACGTTTTGGGTTTTGACTTATATATGTAGTTATTTTAGTAATTATAATCTAAAATGATTTTTTGTTTTTTGTTTTCTTGTGTAGGTTTAAAAGGTCATTGGAGGAATGCCAAGTGTCAAACTGCCATGTGGGTCTTACATGCTCACTGGGATGCCATGTGGCACATTGTGGGCCCCATTTTTCCTCTGCCATACCAATCTTCGAGGGTCTTTATCTTTTGCATACGAGCTCAGATTGACAAACTGTTCACGCCACCGCGATCAGGAAGACAAGCTCTATGATTTAGTCCTGGGTCAAAGTCATTCCGATGACTTTGATTTTTGAGCATCCCTGAGTCCTCCTTATCTTGTGTGTGTGTTCCTGAAGGTCCACCTGGATCACCAGAGGAAGGTATTCATTTAACCAAAGAGGATTAGGGTTGGAATGATTGCTTAGAATAATAGCTTGGTTGCTTGAAGTTCAAGCATTAAAGTCACCCATTAAAAGGATATTGCCTTCATTCCTTAGGCTAGAAATATCATTCTCTAAACCATTATAAGGACTATTTTTATCTAGATTCCTTTTCTTATAGAAGTTAGAATTGATGGGGGAAATAACAGATTGCTACGTAGGTCTTTTTATCATAACTGTCAGTAATTTCTATCCAACTATATTGGTTGTAAGGGTCATTTTTATAAATTCTAGCACAGGGAGAGATGTTCTTATTATGTAACAAGCTATACCCCCAATGCCTCTACGGGAGGATTGCTTATTCCAGGTAGACTATAATGTAAAGCCATCTATGTTAAGGACCTTAGATTCTTCGTGCTCCCAAGTTTCAACAAGCAAAAATAATATAAAAAATTATATATATATATATATATATTATATATATATATATATATATATATATATATATATATATATATATATATATATTATATTTTATTATAATTTGTCTATAAATATATAAATTTATATAATTTAAACTTATATGATATAAATAAAAAGTTAGCACAACTTAATCCGAAATTCTAGCGATGGGGATTAATTCGAAAGACTGATATCAACATTATGGATCACAAAAGTCTTAGATCTAACAAATGAAAACAAATATAAAGATTGAAATATTTTTTTAATATAGATTAAGATAGGGTTTTTTTTTAATATATATTTTAATGAAATATTACACTTCTATTATTAATTGGTTTATAAATATATAAATATATAATATATATATAATTTAAGTGTGTATGGTATAAATAAAAAATTAACACACACACACACACACACACACACATATATAAAATATTAAAGAATCGAAGGGTGGCAGGAGGGGGAGGGATTATCTTTAATCTCGAGGCGTGACTAAGTACTCAGATTATCCTTAATCCTAAGGCGTGACTAAGTACTCTTGGGGGGCTACGCAAGAGAACCAACAAGCAAGTTGAAATGTATGAGCTCTTGCTCGAAATAAACTTGGCAGAGGAAATGAAGATCACTAAGCTTGTAATTTTTAGCAATTCCCTTCCTACTATCCAACATCTATATAAAACATCATTTCATAAAGATAATAAACTAAAGCTCCTACTTCATAGAATTATAGGGGCCCCTGATCAATTTGAACACAAGACTTTCTTCCATATCCTAAGATCCTTAAATAGGGAAGCGAATGAGCAGGAAAACCTTGCTTTCCTATTAAAACTGGGCCAATTTGACATCGACAATTTGCAAGATTGGTGAAACATTCCATGACTTATATCTCTCCAAAAATGGACTTCCTACAACCTTTTAGAACAAATCCATTTGATCTAGTTGTAAAGTATGACAAGAACATTGAGGACACTTCCTATACTCACTCCCTCAAGTATATTAACTTCATCAATATGCCACATGCATTAACCATTTGGCGCTTTACAAAGTATAAGGCGGGGATTGGAATGCAAGCACGTCATGTTGAGGCTCCTCTCCATAAGACCTCGTATGTGGATGGATCTCAGGTCAGACAATGTCGAAAAATTAATTTGGATTCAACACCTAAAGTGTTGATGGCTTTAATGTGGTGGTTGATCTTCAAACTTAATGGTAATGAGATATTTTCTCCATGTGAATTCTCTGGCACTAGGATTAAATTTATGGACAACACACGACTGCCCTATATATGGCCTCCAGGGGGTTAAGCTTGTTACGATTCTGACAGACCTCCCTGAGTGGAAATACTATCTCTACAATTTTCAACATTCTAATTGGTGAATTGGGGAATGACTAGTCCATTTCCTGGGCAATGGAAATGCTGGAGATGAGGGGATTGGTAATTCAATCCTAAACTCTACATCTATTTTATTGGGGTCGTCAAATGTAGGGCTGATTGGTTGGGGCAAAGTAACTAGTCTCAGGGTTCGTAACTACATCAAGATTCACAACCAATTTGAATTGTTTGCGACCTCTAGGCATCCCTCTATCTACTTGGTTGAAAACTTCTTCACCTATAGTAAACCTCTACGATTTGAGTCTCTGTTTGTTGATTGAGAAACTTTCTTTTTGCATTTTGAGAGCCAATGGTTCTCTGATTTCCCCTCTGCCCCTCCCTAGTCTTTTTAGTTTCCCTCATCAAGCCATTTGGCGCCCCTCTCAATTGTTGGATCCTCAATCTCTCTTAGTATTGTGAATTGGTTACCCACCACTGATAAAGATCCAATGGAACTGAGAAAAGAATTACTAGCTATTGTAGGTGACAACAATATTGGAAGCAGGGGTCCTCAAAACATAAACTATTTACACCTCAAAAACATGGATTTAAACTGAAAATTCCACTAGTAATTATACATAATTGTCTTCTCCATTGAAGAGCTTCAACCTTTAAAGGCCAAAGTCCAGAGGTAGGGTGATGAAATGGATGCCTTACATAGACTAATCAATGACATGCAAATGCAAATAGCAATAGGGGAAAATCAGTGCTCAACAAGTAGTGCTTCCAATAGACCTCATGGCAACTTGTCAATTGATCTCAATAGGCCCTTGAATGTTGATCTCTCTCCCTCTAGTCCATGGGTTTTTGTTGTAAATATATCCTCTTATTGGGTTAGTTTTGCAAACTATATGTTTGTCAATTGTATGCAATATGTAGCTCATCTATAGTAGTTGTTTTGATAACAAAAGTTTTAGTTCCACCTCTCAGGCTTCGTTTGAAGGAACAACTACATGGAAAATAAACGTAAACATTCCCTACTTATTTTGTTGCAACCAGGCGCGGACTTAATAGAGGAAGTACTCATTTTTGTTAATAGAGGAAGTACTCATTTTTGTTAATATA